>JAGXCT010033272.1:0-11828 GCA_022495035.1 Philopotamus ludificatus | reverse complement strand
AGAAGAGTCGCAACCATTTCTGCACAATTTAATCACCGGAGACGAGAAATGGGTATTCTATTCAAACATAAGAAAAAGAAAGCAATGGTTAGAGCGAGGGCAAAAGTGAGATTCGACTCCAAGAGCTAGATTACATCCGAAAAAAGTTTTACTTTGTGTATGGTGAGACGCAAAAGGGATCGTTCATTATGAAATATTGAAACAAGCCCAAACAGTGACATTGCAAGTGTCCTGTGACCAATTAGAACGTTTACGTGTTAAGTTGAATGAAAAAAGGGCGGCTTTAGTGAAAAGGAACGAAAACATAATCCCATTGCATGACAACGCTCGACCACATGTAGCTGATTTGACTGGACAAAAAATTGATGCATTAGGTTAGACAGCTTTATTGCATCCGGCGTATTCTCCAGACCTGGTTCTATCAGATTATCACCTTTTTCGCTCATCGGAACATTAATTACGAGATTTAAATGATTCAAAATATGAATTTGAGTTTCATTAAAAAAATACGACATTACATTTGGGTCCATCTAATATGTATAATACATTTTTTTGTAAGTCTCCATACAGATAAAATTACTCGGGATAAATAAATGGATGCAATTATTATTGCCTATATTTCTATATAGTCTCATCATTTCTTCGTTCGTCGGCGTTAATTCGTCATACTTATGCGATTCGGCGTAATCCCCTCGAGTTGAATGGGACACGCCATCGGGATTACCTCACGGATCTATCTTCGGTGCGATGGCACGCGCAGTCTGGTATTCCGACTTCCGAATTGCCGAGTTTTGGGAGCAGCTGCATCACGAACGGACGCATCGTAATGTAAATATAAGCCGTTTAAGTTGTTTTATTTACGGTGTCGCGTTATTATAAATAATATGAGCGCGAGAGCTGGCAGCTCCATTCAGTCGCGCCTCTATTTCGACTCGGGCTGGTCGCGGCACGTGCGCACGCGCACTCCCTTGCGTAAGAAGCGCATTCCCTTTGTGCGCCGACGAGCTTCGCCGCTTTCCAGTCGCACCTGCGCACCTGCGCACCTACCATGAAACGGGTTCTGTTTGCGCTCGTCGCCTGTACCTGTGCAGCGCTACTGGCGCAGGGTACCTCCGTTCCCAGAGGAGTCTACGCCCAAGCCGAGAACGAGACGTTCTCCGCTGAGAACGAGGAGGGGCCCAAGTTCCGCCACAGCCGCTTCCACAAGCTCGACTATCTCTTCCAGAAGATATCAAAGCAGGACGAGGCGACTCCGGCAGACACCGAAACCAATTACATCGAAAAGTCGGATTCGCCCAAGGAGCAAGACAAGCAGAGATACGTCGAAGACACGAACATCGACGATGACATATTCCCGGACGAATATGACGACGAGGATCCGAAGGCCGAACAAAAACCTCAACAAGACCTCATCGACGACTACATAGACGAGATGATAATGCTCGAGGACCAGGCATTCAAAGAGGACTACGACCAGGAGACGGTAAATACAAATTCATTTTCAAAAAATAACATGTGCTAACGTATTAAAAAAATAATTAAGTTTAACCGCAAACGGATCGTTTCACGAGATGAGTCCAGTTCAATTTAGATTTATTATACGCGACGAGATAATACTTGTTAAATACAAGCTCATTGTATTGTACGATTGATAATACTAAAGAAAACATCGGAATTCTGAGAATCGCACGAATGCACTCGTCGGTTTATCTCGTCATTCCGGCTAACATTCTTTTCCGACGTCGTATTTTAAGATAAACTTTGGTTATATCCGAGAGAGCAACGTTATCTATAAAATACATCAGTTAATTTTTTTTTAATCTATGCGGCTACATCATCGATCGGCCGATTAATTATTTTAATATTTACAGGAACACAGTCTGCAATCGGATGCCACGACGGCCCCGACGTTCAAATGGAAATATTACGGAACAAGAAGAGAGTTGAAACCGGCGAAAGCCGGAATCGCCAAAATCAACCGTGAGTTTAAATATCGAAATATGTATCGGATATCTTACATAATAAATGGCGTTGAGTCACATTTATAATTTGATATATAATAATAAAAAAAACCGCCAGCGTGCTGGTAATTCTGGCACTGATACACTTCTAACCTTGTGATAATCAAAGAAGTGAACTCTACGATTAATTTGAATATTTGCCGAACATACGTAATAAAATACAATGCTCAATGACACGATATGATAACGTTTTCATACGTCTCGTTTCAGAAAAAGATTTAAAAGAAGCCATCGACCATGCGGTCACAATGAACAGGGAAGGCGTATGCAAAACTCCGCAGAAACGCATTTTTTACGTACAATCCATACATCCGAACCCTTCCAAAACATACGTACCGCAATGTTTGTTCTTATACGTGTGCGGTGACGACACCGGATGCTGCAAATCGGCCTCGATGAATTGTGCACCTAAGACAATCGTGACAGTGCATCTCGCTTTCTACGTAATTATCAAAAATCATTGTTACGCTTAAAACGAGCTTCATAAAACATTAATAATTCATTTTCAGACTAAAACGATCGGTCAAGACCATAATTTAGTGGAAAAACTATCATTTCACAATCACACGGAATGCGAATGCGTCTCAAGAACCGCAGATTATATGATCAAGGATGAAAATGCGGCCGCTTTATCGACAAAACCGTTATTAGGTATACAATTGCCGCAAGCGCCAGCGGCAATAACAGACGTACCGATAGCATTAAAAAGGTATTCGTCTAATCGATACGTATATCGAATAATATAATGATATATTACTGTTGAATTTTAGGTGTGAATGTCCGTTGGAATACGTCATTCATTCGTTGCAGGACGGTGAATGCGAATGCGATTGTTCCAGCAGACAGCGTGGGTGTATGCGACTGAAACGAGGCAAAGAATACTTTGGTTTAAAAGACAGGAAATGCATTCAACACCGACGGTGTAATATACCGTTGTGCGAATTCGGAAGTTACATCGAGGGAGCCGGTCGATGCCCGAGAAGAAACGAAACTGTGTACGATCCGTACAGACACTTGAGATCGTCGAGGGGCAAGTGAAAACGTGTACGAGTCAGACGGACATTTTTTTTTATATAATAACGTGAAAACATCTGTGATAAATATATTATTAAGTTTGTAAGTGAATCAACCAAAATATTTCATAACGTCACAAAATTTTCGCTTAGAATTTAATGTCAGTGTTCGAGTAACGTGTACAAAATTAATGATTATTTGTATAATATATGCTTATTCCGTAAATACACATTTTTTATACGAGTTTTGATAGAAAATACATGCGGAATTTTTGTCTAAACAATATTAATTTTGTCCCCGTAATGTTGGCAAAACGTTTTATTCGTTAGGAAAATCGCATGTGATAGCCGTGTTATATTTAGCTATTTTTCCACATGTAAAAATTGCCGTGCATGCTTATAAAACATGTGAAACCTTTTTGACAGTCAATGATAAGTGTCCAACATGGCCACCAATACGACAAGTGTACCAACACGACAGAAAATTATGACAAATGAAAAAATTACACATGTTTTTTATCAAACCTTATATTTAAGACTATCATAATTATAAGTAGAAAATAATTTATTAGTGTATATTTTCAAGATAAACCATTAATTTTTATACAATATCAAAAATCTGAACGAGATTTATTTATTTATTTAATTTGTAGATGCGAGGGCATTATTTTCGTGCGGTAAAATTTAAATAATGTATTAAACGACAATTGTATAAGGTTTCACTGATATCGAAATGAGCGTCATAGTATAAGCATTTGAATAAAAATATTAATTTTTATATAATAAAGTAATATTTTTGTACAAAGCGTTCTTAATTAATCAATAAAATAATATTATCATCATCATCATAGGTGCAACAACCCTATTGTAGAGTCCTAGCCTCATCCAACACCCTTCTTCATTTTATACTGTATACAGCTACGTCGCGCCATCCTCCAGTAAGTTTCAATGATACTTCTGTACACAGTCCAACCACCTCATCGGATCACTGGAGTCTGGCTACTCTGGAGACTACTGAGACCAGTATATCTTTGTATAGTCGGTACAGCTCTTCGTTACTTTGGATATGCCATTCCCCGTTGTCGAAAACGGCTTTAAATATTTGTCTCAGAAATCTCCTCTCCATGATATCCAGTTGTCGCTCATCTTGTTTTGTCAAAGCCCAACATTCAGATCTGTATGTTAGAACGGTCCTGATGAGGGTTATGTAGAGCTTGACTTTAGTCTTCTCTAAGAGGAATCTCGACTCTCAGGGGTTCAAGGATTCATCCTTGGCATATGGGCATGTATTTTGTCGGTCAAATAATATAATATTAAATCAGATAAATTTACTGCAGATGTGATTTTAAAAAATTCTCATAAAGTTGTATCAAATTGGGAGGCGTTCTCGGTTTAACGCTTTGTAATGCCACATCAAAATGTCTCGATCTCACCTCCAAACAGTTGATATCTTCTTCCAACGCTTTTAAAGCAGCCTCGTGACACACAGCTTCGATTTCCGCACCGGAATAACCGTTGGTTACGTTCACTAGACTTTCAATATGGATGTCAGGTGCCAACGACATTTTTGCAAGCTTAATTTTAAATATCGAACGTCTGGTTTCGATGTCGGGCAATGGAACGTAAACAATTCTATCTAATCTGCCAGGTCGTAACAATGCACTGTCCATTTTATCCGGTCTGTTAGTCGCTGCGACTATTGTTACGTTGCCCAACGGTGAAATTCCATCGAGTTCGGTCAATATTTGTGCTAACACTCTCTCTTGAACCCTCGAACCGTTTCCATCGCTGGAACGTTCGCCACCTAACGCGTCTATTTCGTCGAAAAATACAATCGACGGTGCCACCTGACGGGCTTTTCTAAACACTTCTCTAACGGCACGCTCGGATTCTCCGACCCATTTGGAAAATAATTCCGGTCCTTTAATCGATAAGAAATTAAGCTCGCTCTCGGTCGCTAACGCTTTGGCAATCATCGTTTTCGAACATCCGGGCGGACCGAACATCAAAACGCCGGACGGCGGTTTAATACCCAAACGCGTGAAACTCGCACTATGTTTCAACGGCCATTCAATCGCCTGTTTTAATTTCAATTTCAAATCATCTTGTCCACCGATATCGGACCATTTCACGTTCGGTATATCTAATAATACTTCTCTCATCGCGCTCGGTTTAACGTGATTCAATGCAAATTCAAAATCGGAATAACAAAGCGTCAACGGACGATTATCCTTATTATTTTTTATTGCATGCATCGTCGCTTGAGTACATAGATTTGCGATATCGGCGCCGACAAAACCGTGTGCAGAGTGCGAGAGATTTTTTATATCACCGCACGTGAGATTGTGAGAAAATGTTGAGAATAATTTCGACATAATGTCCAGTCTACCGTGAATATCCGGAATCGACACTTCTAATTCATAATCGATGCGTCCGTATCTTCTCAGCGTCGGATCCAATTTATCTAATTTATTCGTCGTGGCCAAGACGAATACTCGTTTATTATTGTGATGCAAATTTTCTAATAATATGGCCATCGTGGATAAAATGCGTTTTTCTTGTTCGGTGCTCGTCGACGATTGCTTCGAACAGAATGTATCGATTTCGTCTATTAATATGATCGACGGATGATTTTTCACCGCCTCGTCGAATTTCTTTTTCAATGCAGCTTCAGTCTCGCCAAAATATTTACTAAAAATCTCAGCGCCGTTAATACTGATAATATTAGCGTTGCTTTTATTAGCGATATAATTACATATCAATGTTTTGCCAACGCCCGACGTTCCGTAAAACAAAACACATTTAATCAGCTTAATATTATTGCCGTCTACGATATCACGAAAAGTAATATCCATCAACGAATCGATTTCATTGATAATAACATCACTTCCGCCTACAATGACATCTTGATTAGACACTTTCGATTCACTTTCAGAGCACTCGAATATCCATTTAGTATCGTCAGTTATTAAATACCATTTATCCGATTTAATCTCATTGATTTTTAATACGGTCAAAATTACATTTTTACCGTAAAAATTTACGAACGTCGAATTTAAACACGAAAATATTTTATTTTTTTGCGATATTTGTACGAAGTTTTTAAATTCGGAATTATTTAAGAAATCGTCTACGGAACACGATACAAATATACACTCTGCATGCAAAGGTGTGCCGACGAATGGTCTTATACTAATTTTATGATTCTCTCCACGCCAGCATGGATCCATTGCTAAAAAATATTAAATATTATCATTATTGTATTAAATTCGATTGGTATTCATTGTTATTAACTCACATTGACTAGTCGCCGATATGTTTAATGTAGATGATGTCTTGTCCGGATACACACGTCTTACTATCGATGGTTTATTTTCACATTCGATTATCACCGGATCACCAATGACCAAATTGCATAAATTTATGACTGCGTCGTAAATAAATATAAAATGTTCGACGACGTCGGCAGATATATTTGGAAATTCATCGGCGTTCTTGATTATTAAGTTTGAGTATATATTTCTGGATAATACGAAAGGTGTTGACCACGATTCTGGATTGCTCGGACATCCTGCTGAGGAATGGTTTTTTGCTTCCTTTGCGAGCAAATTAGCAGAACAATTATCGCATTTGAACCAAATCAAGTTCTTCTTAGGTTTTGGCGGCATTGTTGAACTTTCAAAACATAATATTAACACTTAACCTAAATCGACAATGGCACATGTCAGCTGTCAAATTTGCGGTCGTTGTTTTTTGGTCTAAAATATAATAGAAACGTGCATTATTTAGACAATTAAAATAGCTTTTTTTGTTAATCGTCCGTCACGGCTTCTCTAAATCAACCGCGTCGTCCGAAGGGTGTCTATTTATAATGGAAAATAGATCCCAAGCATTTCAAGTCATGAAGTCAGATTTCATCAATATTTTGACTTTTTTTTAGGATTATTTTAAGAATAAAAATAGTTATTCATGATATGCTTTAAAAATATGGTTGATTTTTTGGATTTTATAATAATCAATATGCCACGCACACCCGTGATGTCTCACCGTAGACTGAGGACACGTCCCCGGTAGACCGACCGCCATACTTTTTCAGACAAATACAAAAAGCTTGTGACAGAATGAAAATTATATGAATTAAAAATGGGGATTAGGGATTTCAAACGGAGATTGTAGTTAAAATTCATTTTTTATTTATTTTTGTATTATGGCAACATTATAAATGTTTGACAACGGAACTAACAACAATCAATTGACTTCGGTCGCTGATCTTTATGATGTCTGAAGGCAATGGTCCACGTCCTAGGTACAAAAATCTATGACATTATACTGAAAACTTTAGATTTTGGATGATAAACGACACAGTAATAAATTTAATTAATAATTCAATGAGTACTGTTATGCGATTATTATTAGAATTCAATAAGAATGCGGAATTCCATCAATGAAATTATGTATTTTATAAGCCAAAACTATTTTTTATTTAATTTTCAGAGAGCTTGTAATGCCTCAAAAAAGTGTAGACGTAGAACACGATATTCCATCGATACCCGATATTGATGAGCTAGCAGAAAGCACTAAAGCTTTAAGCGCTTCTGGTACATCAAAGTAAGCTTATCATAGAATTGATTTTTAAATTAAAATTTATATTCAAAACGCTATAGATTTTTAATCAATTTCAGACCAACGCTGAATCAATCTGCCATGTATCAAGAATTGGACTCGGAACTGTTGAAACAAAACGCATTTGTTGCACTCGACGGAATTAATTTATCAGCGTTGTTAAAATTCATTCACCCTGATGTCAACACTAAAGAGAGCGACAGTGTTTGGACAATCGATTCGCTCTTTAAAGATTTATCTGAATATTATCATACGGAAAATAATGTTAATTAAGATTTACTCAATACGAAAATAAAAATAGATATAATAAATAATGTTAAAATGATTTATTAGAAAATAAAATTGATTTATTTATTTAATGTCTTATACCTAAATACATATATAATTAAATAAATATTAATTGTATTATTATTTATCGATATTATCTACATATATTTTGTATAAACATATATAAATGAATTCGAGATGTACATTATTAGATTAACACTAAACTTTGTGATTTTTGTGAAAAAAATTATATAATAAAAAAAAGTAACTAAAATTATCGTTTACATCTAGAAAAATACGGTTAATGTATAAAAATATCACAAAAATAAGAATCGTTACCGATCGATATGAATAAATTAGGAATTGTTGCTCCATTCTTCGGCAGAAGCCATGCTGAATCCCTTTTTAAAGGTTTCTAGAGATCCGCCTATACTTTTGTATGCGATCACAACGGTTATAATCAAAACGACATACGACGGCAATATGGAAGCGCAATACAATTCGTATTTATTCAATAGAGTCAATCCGGACACTAAGAAATGACTGCCGATCACCCATAGGATATGAATATAATTTTTGTCGTCGAGAGCGTTGAAAAATATCACACTCCAAAATGTGTGCAGTAGAATCATGCATAGCGCCATTGCCGCGCTCGTGATGAAGAACATATCGTTGCCAGATTTCAATCCGACAGTCGCTGGTCCGACCTGTGAATTGTAAACATATCGTTTTTATTTATTTCATAATAAAACAATGTGTGATTGGCATTACAGATTAACCGGGTCGCCAATCACGCATAAAAACATAAAAAAAATCAAATGTAACTAAAGAGTAGAAATATAAAGTAACAACAAGAAAAAATAAAGTAATAAATATGTTAAAATACCGTCGTTAATTAATCCGTTATATGAAATTATAAAATCTCATATAAATAAATGATCAACCCCACTAGCTTGGTTACCCTACCCTCTGTAACATTGTGCCGGCAGACCTAAGGCCTAAAGCTGTCTTGAGAAGACTATGAGATACCAAGGAAGAGATATATTATAAATAAAGACCTACACTTTCGCCCAGCTAGACTGAAATCTAGAAATCCCTCATGCACATCAGCCACTCAGACGTTGCTCACCCAGAACTTGACGACAACATGGCGGAAAAGATGGAAAGAGGCGATACTGGAAAACAAGGTCATCGCGAACCCAGCCAGCCCCCCGACTGGGTTCCTCCTACCGTGGAAAAAGTGGTGCCGACTTAACCGCATCCACACGGCTGATGCGCCAATATGCTGTACAATTGGGGAATGACAACGGAAATGCGACTACAGAGCCCCGATACAGTCCATGCCCCACATTGTGAATGAAAAATTGAGCCGAGGCATCCGCTTCTTAAATAAAGCTGACGAACAGGCTGAAGCATGGCTGGAGAAACTCGACAACGACACCTGAATGGGCCAGCATTCAGAGATGCTCGCCGAAGTATGGCCACATTATAATAATAACAACGTCAAGGACTACCAAGAATCAACACGCTCGCCGCTCCAGCCCGTTAATATGACCTGGTAAGAAACACCTCTTAGCGTCACTCTCATCAGTAACTGGTGTAGAGGCGCGATTATCCTGGGCTAGGTTGCCCCGGCTCCCTAGCCAACCAAAGGCAAATGCCGGGATAGTTTCTCAAGCCGCGAAGATTGGCAAAGTAAAAGCCATACAAAATCATCATCATCATCATCATCAATAAATGATCAACGAAATAGCGATACTTGGCATCAAATATATCTTTACTGGAGAGTTTCCAAGAGCAACTGTCCTTACATTTAGCGGAAGAAGAAGCATATGCGAACGAGCTCGATGGTAGTGAGGTGGCGCCCATAAGAGCAACTCGTACAGTACAAAGGGATTATGTACTGCACCAACCAACAGCTTGTGCTTTCCCAAGTAGATCGACCTTATTTTTTCGAGGGTTACGTACCCCAGGCAACCCTGAATCCATGCACTGAGGTATATAAGCTCGGGTAAAATCCAAATTCCCTTATATAGATATCTTAAGAATTTCTTCGGAATTTTCTCGCCCAGACAATAGATCCTGATTCAAGTAAACTCCGAACCAATGTATCGTATAGCAACTTATTACTAAGGTGCTATGTATGAAATGAGAATTTCTCGGGAAAGCCCAACATCCTTGAAGCTCTATTACATACTTCGTATACATCTGAATTGAATCTAAATTTAGAGTTTAACAGAATTCCCAGATCTTTGATTGACGACTATCTGGGAAGAGTTCCCAAACATGTAATCAAAGGTCAGAAATTTTTTAGATATCGAAAATGTAATTTCCTGACATTTTGTAACACTAAGCGGGAGACGATCAGTAGATGTCCATTCGTGCAAAGAATTGTTGTTCAGCTGCAGTGAAAGGGGATCTGATTTAAATAGTTTTTAGTTATCTGCAAAGAGTAGAAAATTACAATTAAGGACCCGATGAATATCATTTATAAATAACGTTTTGGAGTCGTATGTCACATATTGTTTCCTCTGTGTAAGGTAACTCGAGAAGAAACGTACCAGATTATCCGAGAACCCAAATCTAGTTTCAAAATGGGACTAGCATGATCGACTTTATCAAACGCTTTTTCAAAGTCATTATATTTAACGTCGACTTGGACCCTCTTAACCATTGACTTAGACCCAAAATTTTAAAAACTAAGAAGGTCCATGACTGTTGAGCGAAATTGGGTCTATCTTAGCGATAGGTTAAAAATATGATGAAGAGGCTGTGTTAATCCATCTTGACATGCTTTAAGAACGAAAGAAGGTATAATCTCGGGTCCAGCCGATCGTTTTCAATTTAATTTTCCATAAGCAAATGTCATAAACGTTATTATTTTTCAGATAAGTAAGATAAATAAATCAATCATTAGCCGTGATTAGAAATAAATACGTGTGAGATAAAGTAAATTAAACGATAAACACGTTGTTTGGACAATAGTCGTGTTTGTGAAACGATCGAAGCATAACATATATAATAAAATGACGAGTAAGCATGTTTGTTTGTAATTAAGATTAAATCAATAATTAATAATAAATGTAATTGCAGAAATGAAAGCTTCGACGTTATTAGTACTATGCGTGTTTTATTTAAAAACGACGTCTATTCGTGGACAAATTATCGATAGATTAGATATTCCGAGCAATCCGTACAGATTGCCGATGACAGTTACTCCGAATCTATACCGAGTGAAACTAACGCCGCATATGGACGACTATTCGTTCGATGGTGAAGTCGAAATTAATTTCAGAGCTAACGACAATTACGTCGACAGAATAATCATGCATTCTAGAGATTTGGAAAATTTAACCGTCGATATATCGGGAAGCAATGTGAATATTGAACGAATAAATTACGATTTGCATCATGAATTTGTCGAGTTTATCACCGCGAGCAATCTCACCAAGGACGTGGATTATACTCTGCGTTTAAATTATGTTGGAAAAATTAGGAAGAACGTCGAAGGATTTTACAGCAGCTCATATGAAGAAAATACGATTAAAAAGTATACACGAGGAACAAAAAAATATGCGGAATTTTAGAATTCTAATCTTTCAAGTAATTTTGGAATGAAATGTTTAGTCTTTTTATCAAATCTGTATTTATCCCATAAATTTGGCGACACTTTTTTTCATGATTTTTCCAATTCGGAAGTAAGAAGACGAATCATGCTAGCAATGATAGCCATGTAGCACCTACCTTGGACTTCAAAAGCATCTATGATCGAGATTTCGCATTCGCAGGACATGGCCCTGCGAATTCATGAAAGAGCAATATTTTGCCAATTCTTTTTGAGTCGGCACTAGTGGCGCACGGTGGACTTGATGTTGGGTGTGCTGAATGTGGAAAAAAAATACAG
>JAGXCT010033270.1:29647-54598 GCA_022495035.1 Philopotamus ludificatus | reverse complement strand
CACTTTAGGCTCATTTTTCAAATCAATATTGCCTGATTTAAATTTTTTGAACCATATATGACATTTCCTGATGTTTAATGCGTCTCCATAAACATCGCAATTTTTTTTTTTGGCGTGAAACCGAAACAACTACGCAAATGTTCTTGCGAAGGACAAGTCTTGATCAATATTAAAGGGACACGTAAAAAAAAATCTACGCAAAACGAACATTGGAGACTTCTCACGACACACAAAATATTCATATACGTCTTTTTCGGTCAAAGGACTGAAGAAAACTAATCTGAATCCGAAAATGCGATAATACAATACAGCAGAGGCCCTCGACTTTCGCACACAATTGGTTCCTGAAAGTAGAGGGATGTAAAAAAATATCGAAAATTACAATCTTTAAATATTAACTCCAATTATTTTCCAAATGACTGGAAGCCAGGGGTTCATCGTCCAAACGACCAAATTGTGCGGCGCACACAGGCGCCGGAAGATTAGGTGCAACAAGAGGCGCCAATAAGGGAAAAATGTTAAAGATTAAAATCTCCGATCTCTTTTTCATAAAATGATTTTTTTTATTGTAGAGATATTAAGGTATTGAGATATTGTATTATAGGGGCCCCAAATAAAGTTCAGCAAACAGGCGCCGGACACTATCGGCGCGCCACTGCTGGAAGCAATTTTTTGACTTTGTCTTTCAATACTCTGGGATTTGCTGTTTGGTAAACTAACATTCAATTTTTAATCAATTGCTAAGTTTCGACCAAGAAGCAATATCAATCGCTTTTTAAAAGGTTTATGTCAAGAGATACTTTCTTTGATAATAATGTACGATTAGGATTTTTTATGCAATGCAAAAAGCTATGGATCAAAGGGTTATATACAAGGGTTCTCAACAATAAGAGCGTATCGTTGGCCAAATTGTCAACCCAATCGAAACAGCAGGAGTAGGAGGAGAAGATGGTGAGAGCTTTACTTACGACGTCCTTCAAGAGCTGGCATGACAAGGAGAACTCGAAAATATTGATATAATAATTTCAGAAGAGACACGCATGGTTCGATACCCATGGGCGGCTAAGAGGACTAATGTGTCTATCCTTGACAGACAATTCACAATAATTCTCATCGTATTACGAGAGTTTTACAGTTCTTCGGACACATATAGCGAGAAGGCAATTGAAGTAAAGAAGACGTCCGATTGACCGCTGAATATAGGGAGAATTGAAGCATTATAGAAATATTCTCATAAAATAATACGAATACCGTATTTCAGTAGTGATGATCCCACTTCTTATGACACTCGTGAATAATTTATAGATTTATGAGTTTACCAGTCATGACCTGGTTACTACCTTTTCGTGCTGCTATTGTTATTGAAAGAGCAATGATCCGAGAGATGAGCACCACCACAGGCAATGGTTGATGGCGGTCCCCTTCGGAACTGATTCATCGATGTCGAAGATTCGCAGGTGGCCGACAGTCTGCTCTTCTGCAAGAGGTTTCCGCTCGGCAAGTTGGGCATGTCAGCGTGACCGACGTGCCACAACTGCACCGCGGCTCCGAGGAAAGTTCCCGTTATGACCCAAATACTTGAATTGGGCCCACGGTGCCGGAGGAATTTCGTATGAGGTCGTATTTACAATCTTTCCTGGCGTACGTGTGGCAGAGGCACGCTGCCCACCAGACCGTGGCCATCGAATATTCTGACCGGTTTCCGATAGCATCATTTCCACATTTAGACAATGCACCGAGCGTCCATCATCACGCCATATTTCACCGCTGACGAGCGGCGTTTCGAATTCCGTCACCACCAGGACCGGCGGTACTCGACTCTAGGAGAAAACGAAATCGAAAGGAGACCATCGACCGTGAACGTGGCATGAATGAAGATCGCCATCGTAAAACATATAATAAAAAAATAAAATCAGATCGAAGTAATACAGTCACCAAATATGGAAGAGACACGATGGTGGACCGAGCAGACCTTCAGAGCGCTTACTATTTTTTTTATTTTTTTTTTTAAAGATGGTCAAGAGTACACCTGGGCGTATCATACGCCTTCTTTTCGTAATTTTTTTTTTATTTAACACATACATACATGACATACATCCGACACGATACATTTTAAATTAATATTTATTTGACGATGGATTCGATAAAGATTTTAACCGATCAGTCACGGCGGCTCGAAACCAACCGCGTCGTCCGAAAGGGGTATATTTATAATAAAAAATTGACCCCAAACATGTTAAGCCAATATATTTATTAATATTTTAATCTTATTAATGACTTTTTTTTAATGAATTATTCTGCAGACTGAGGACACGCTACCAGTAGACCGACCACCAAATTTTCGCGGCACGTGTCACTAGTATAGGTTTCACTCGCACTTGGCAAATCGTACCGCATGCGAGCGAGAAAAAACATTGTTATTTTTTATTTTTGTCGCAATTGCGGACTAAAGAAAGAGAAAATTCAAAAACTTGGGATCCCAAATAGACGGAATGGGTTTCAAAATAGACGGCCATCGTCACGGCTAGGTTAAACATGCGGGGTTGATGGGTTGTATAACTCGTAATTACCCTAAAGAATTTATATTTTTCCTATTTATGTACTAACTTATCCCAGTCGCGGTTATCTAAGATATGATTATAACGATAATTTTCTATAGCTCGTCACAATTATGAGGTTATCAGAATATCCAAAGTTCAGAGTGTGTTTGTTTATGTAATACTAATATCTATTAATTATGACGATATGTATATGATTTTATTATTAAATATTGAACGAGCAAATATGACGAGTTCATGACGATTCAAATTTCTTTCTTGGACTACTCGGACACAGACCTCTAAATCATTCGCACACAATCTCGTCGCGGAACGCAACATTTTTACAAATTGAAGGTAAACAAATACATCATTTATTATATCTATATATTTATCAAACACTATTAATCAATTTTTAGGCATAAGCTTAAGCAACTCAAAATGCCGCGACTTAGCGAAATGGTAATGCCAGCTATAATATTATTCGTGTTCGTCATAATTCTTTTGTTGGTAATCCTAATAGTTGGCATAATGATCTGGCAGGAAGATGAACCGAAAGTTGATGAGGTTTATATATAAAAAAAATATTTCTGTATCGATTTATGCAAAAATTATATTTAATTTAAATCTATCCATTTTTTCATTTTTCTTTTTTATCTTATAAATCCTTAGTAACATTGACTTAACCACAGAAATTGTATTATTATTATTTATAAATATCATAAAAATTGTTTCAATGAAGTTGGCAACACTGCGTTGCCGCCATTGTGTCAGATCTGACCTCTCCGCGAGTATGCGCCCTAAACTACCAAAATTATTGATAAAAAGCCATTATTACTTTCTAATTACGGCAATGATTTTTCAACGGTTATATACGCCATGATTTTGAGATAAATGGGGTTAAGATGTACTTTCGCTGAGCATCACAATAAATATAAACATACTTTTATCACACACGGCTAAATTTTTGTATTAAAAAAAAACCATTATGCGTATAAAATATATACGAATCGTAATTAAACCACATTTACCACAATTTCCTTATGTGCCGTGCAACGATAAAAGATAATTTACTTGCAACTGCTTACTTTCCTTCATTGTGCATTTGATCGAGGAATGTTAAATACAATGGGAAAAAAATAATGTAAGAAGATCGCCACATAAACAATTTATTGTGAAACAAAAACCAAGATAAAACACATAATAAGCCAATTAAAAATGGAATTATATATCTGAAAAAATGATGATAACCACTAAGTTTAAATCTAGTACTGAAGCTGCTAACTGACGTTCAATTTAATACAAAAGTATCGTCTTCCGCAGATCATAGTTAAGAGAAAAGTCGAAGGCAAACGATAAAAAAACTGCCAAAACAAAGGACTAAGAACAATGTGGAAAGACCACAGGATTCAGTAGATAGATACTTTTACAGATAAAGTACATAAAAAGAAGAAGAACTTTTAATTAACCGATCCGTCACGGCGGTTCGAAAACAACCGCGTCATCCGAAGGGGTCTATTTATAATGTAAAATACACCCCAAGATAATGATGAATTCTTCATCAACAACTTTACTTTTTTTTAAAAGAATGGATTATCCTAAGAATAGAGACTGAGAATTCAGACTGAGCTCTCGCCGCACGTGTCAATCGCACGGTTTCACGCGTACTCGGCACATCGTACCGGATGCGAGCGAGAAAAAACATGACGCCCGTGACTACAGAAGTAAATGCTGTTTTTATTTTTTTTCGCAATTGCAAACAATAAAGGTCAACGATTATTTATAATATTATTATTGTGTTACACATTACAGTCCGTGCTCGCGTTTTCGCGGGATAGCGAACTCCGGGGTTCAGTCCGTTCACGCGTTTACGCGGTGATAAATACAAGGCAAATATACTATTAAAAAAACTTACCATTAGCGTGATATTAATTTATCTTTTGACTGCTAGATGGCGACTCACATATTGAATATCGTATAATATTCCTGATTTTTACAAAAACATTGGTAAAAATTCGCGGTCCAAAAAACTTGGGGTCCCAAATAGGCACGACTAGGTTAACACTGAGCTTGTCTGCAAATTTGTGGCAAAAATTAGAAAAACCATTGGATAAAATAGTAAAACCATTGGATAAATATGGAGAATTACATATATCGTACGCGACGAGACGAAGAATGTGTGGGAAAGCAGGTTTCGGGATGCAGTGAAAATAAAGCTCTCGAAAACGGAGACGTTATCCTGGAACTAAATCTTGAAACTTTGGGTATCCGGTGGGACATAGTGAATAACATAATGATTTGGAAGCCGCTAATGAAGAAATCCGATCCCAAGAAGGGAACAAAAAAGAAATAGTCTTCATTCAATGTCTCCGAAATGAGAGTTTTAAACATAAACTATTATTAAGTGTACAAATATATGCAATTCTCACATGAAGCCCTTCGAGTGTTCTATAGTACTTACGGAATCTATAGAAAAGACGGCTAGGAGAGATTGTAGCCGAAGTATTCTTCAAGAATTTTAATATACCAAAAAAACAATAGTTTTAATTATGCACTTGTTAGCAAAAGAAATTTTACAATAAAACTTGCACCAGTGATGATTTAGTCAGCAAGTCGGCTAGCTGTCCATCAATTAAGGTTCATTTCATGGGAATCAACAATGTTATGGGAAACTTCCGGATTTACAGCATTTCGAAAAGATAAGAAATGCGAATGAAAAAAAATTGACAATGAACCGCTACGCCATTCTCACGGCCATAAACAATCCAAATTTATTAGACTTCCGAGAATTGATTAGTGGATATATTTTTTGGATATAATTAGAAATTAATTAATGTCGAGCATCCGAATTTGAATACCGGAGCGTGTACTTCACATTTCACCGGCCCAACAATGGAATGCAATTAAAAATATAATATAAAAGATTGGGAATCGCTGTGGTGCCTAATAAAATGCGCATGTGGTTTGCCGAAAGTCAACAATGGCTCCATGACACTTCTTTCAGCGATAATGGATATAAATTGAGAAGAGCCCTTCACTCTATTTTAGGCGTAGAAATAACATGGGGGAAGATACCCTCTTTCGCAGAACGCCATCAATCAATTACTTGCGTAAACAAATAATGTTTTATTAGTGAAATTAATACGATTTTGGCATGTGGGAGAATTGCTATGGGTTGGGCATGGAAAAAAAGGTATGTGGAACAAAATGAAGGTGATGTAAATACCACATCCTGTCACGAAGGACTGTATTATAACAGGTTTTGGCTCAATGAAGCTAAATATGTACGAAGGTATTCCGGTAGAAAAAAAATATACGTATATTGAAATGAAAGGCGAAATAAATAGGGTAATTCTGCAAGATGATGGCTCCATTCTTGCCAATATCATATGACAGAATGCTATGAGCAAACATAATTTAATGCACACCGTGCAGAATTTGCACAAACATATGATACGAATGTCACATTGATATTTGCACTATGATAACATGGCGGTGTTAATACGTAAACGCAGTTTTAATTCGTTTGCAATATTCTTCGCCGAAATGTGCTGGCACAACTTCGCAATAATCAAAGGTTAACGAGAAGCGACGTTCTCTTTAGTGGACAACAAATGAGCAATTCACTCAATTGACACCGATATCACCGGCATTGTCAAATAATAGATCTGTTATTTGTTATTTAGAACGTCGGACAATGTTCTATTTACATCAACATCCTTTATTGACATAAATTGCATGTACCAAAATAGATTAATATTTATTTTAGCCCTCAGCATCCGGCGCTGATCTACCATTCAACGACCGAAAGATAAGACACGAGCGATTTAAATTGCAGACCCAAATCAAGGCCGCAGAGCGCATTAATTCTTAAACGTAATCAATGATATCAACGGCGTGATTTTCTCGAAGGTCGTATATACATACTGTCACGTGAACGTATTGAATCGCAGATGATTACAGGTTTTCATTTTTAGAAAAATACGCAAATATTATCAGTAGTGGCTCGTGGTTAAAATATTTGAGGGTGCTAAAAATTAATGAAGTATATACCCAAAGTGACTCAGTATGACGGTGCGGGACAGCTCCGAATCGCAGCGCAACACAGCGCCTAGCGACGGAACCCTCTCCCCCCCGGTACCAAATTGCCGCCCCGCATCCATCCAATACACGACGCTGGTAGCGCTGACGATTCGACAGCGTTCTTGTTCTGAACAACGCGGCGTAACACTATATATAAACTTAATTTTGCGGTCTCAACGAACTTTTTGGCGAAGGAACAATCAGCGAAAGTCGATGCAGGGAATGGTTTGCTCGTTTCAAATCTGACGACGCTAGCTTGGAAGATGAGGTTGACCATCGCATTTCGACGACCAGCCACTTTTGACAGCTGTGCAAGACGATAAAAGCTTTACAACTCGAATGTTAGCCGAAGACCATCGTTCGTCGTCTCAAAAATGGATATGGAAAGTGGCTGGATGGATCCCTCACGAAATTTTCGCCTGATGCACCATCTCAAGTGGCGGTTCGTGCAGATACACTGCGGAGCTGCAGCACCTCCAAGCAAATTAAGCAAGAATATATTTTTATATGAAAATATAAATATAATTTATATTTATTAATCTGATCGGTGCCTACGCGGATATTATTTATTTATTAAAACCACAACAATTTTACGTTATCATTAGAGAAGCTTCCTTACATATAGGTTACAACATATATATACATGTGTGCATATGTATGCTTATGTATATCCATATAGGTGTGTGTGTGTGGTCGCTCGCTACTTGTCACTCGTGACTCGTTATAAGAAGCAGATAACGCATTAAAGAGAATAAATGAATACCGAGACAAACCCCTCCCTGCGCGCAGGCAAAGATCCCGAGAGGTAAAATCCGATACCAACATGGTAGAAGATGTATACGTCAATGCCAGCAGTAGCTAAGAAACTCTTTAAAAAACATACCAAGACGGCAGGTCACGCGGTATGGACACGAAGAGCCCTCCACGTCGCATTAACGTGTGAGACTCAGGTTCCTTTGGCCTCGACTACTATGCGAGAGTTTGGTAAGGTCCATGCCCTCAGCGATTGAGAGCCTTGTGGTTGGCAAATGATGATGATGATGATAACACACAAAATATAATAAAGCAATCGAAGAAAATCTATAATAATAGTAGTAAAACGGCACGGCGAAGGCAGAGCGAGCCTCGACCGAGACAATGAGGGGATTGTCGAGTAGAGGTTTTCTGAACGTCCCTTCCTACGGTAAGGCTAATTGCTTACTCTATCTTTGAGGGGCCATTGCGACGACAAAGCGTTAGTAGTGGACCAACACTCTTTATTTATAGACCTTGCCAAAGCAGGCTCAGAAATAAGGTCAATGGAGGCGATTCTCGAATCCTGGTGTCCGATGGGGCCTGGGGAAGGTCTGACCGCACCAAAGAACCTGTCTCTCACGGAGACATCCGCAGGATGTGTTCCGAAGTTTGATCGGCACAACCACAAAAGCTGCAGCACGGGTCGTCCTTAAGTCCGAGTTGATCCAATGTATCTTCAATCATCTTCAAACCTACGTAGACAGTGTTATTTCGCGCGATCTAATATAAGAACGCTGTCTGCTTGTCGGCGCTACCAGCGTCGGGTATTGGACGGTAGCGGGCCGGAAGCGGAGTGCGGGGTGGGGGTCTCGTCCCTAAGCACCATGTCGCGCTGCAACTTGGTACAGTCATACTGGATCATTTTTATTTTATTATTGTTAATATTATTTAGTATTTTTCCCTCAACATGTGATCAATGGACATATATATTTTAATACATTCAAATATATTTTTCCTTAATTTGCTTTGGGGGTGCTGCAGCTCCGTAGTGCATATGAACGAGCCGCCCCTGGATATAATGTCACGATTGCTTTTGTGGCCGAGATTAATGCCATTAGATCAAGTAGAGCGTCAAAATGTTACCACACGTGAACCAAAAATAGATTAACAAACATACAGGTGTGGTTTTACGAAATGTTTCTAATCAAAGAACGCAAGATCAAATTTAACGTATTGACTTTCTATCGCACATAAAATTAGCGAATAACAAGAGCATTCGTATGAAAAAAAAATATAATTGAACAATTATTCGCACTCATCAAAAATATCCGACGACTGTAATACAACTTTCTTCGCCGTCAAATTAATTATATTATTCGTGCAATGCCAATATTTAAATAATCGCGGGGCGTAAAATGTAAAAATATTTTAATTGAAATAATACACGCGAAAACGATGATTGTTTTGTATGCAAAAAAATAATAATATCTGCATGCAGATATTTTGCAATTTTTCACACAATCAATCGCACATAACAGATGGTACGATCGACAATGAATGGGATACTGCAATTAATTGATACGTATATGCGTTATGTGTGAGACCTGTGTAGGCACATGTGCGATTTTATAATATAAACATATTCCAGTATCAAAGTGAAAACTCGTGTCGTATTGTTTACGATATTATTGCGCGAAAAAATCGCGCAATAATTGTACGGCGTAATTCATTCAATACGCACGATCGTCTGCGAACTGCAATGAGTGTGTTTACATAATTTCCCTTTTAAAAAAAAAATATAAACCATACAAACACTATATTTATTCCGTCGGTTTGTGTGGAACTTAATGCACCTAACAGTATAAATTTTGAGTATGCGGTATACCTTTATCTATCTAGTATAATTAATTATAACGAAACAAACGTGGAAATCTCTCAGGAATGTCAGCGATAAAGCATCTTCATTCATTCATAACGCTTTCCAATAAACGTGATCGAAGTGTGATTGATACAAATCAATTGAAACACCTTAGAATTTTGACATACAACCATGTAATTTGTCACGATTTTAACTCCATTAACAATTTTTTACAGGCTTAAATCAACTTAAAATAAGAGATGTGCTCAATTTTTGAACAAAAGTACGTTCATCTGTTTAGGCTTAGATAGAGCATATGGAACAATCACTACACAACAAATGAATAAATATTGCGATTTAAAGGTAGACCGCATACTAAAATAAAATCCTTTACGGTAGACCGCACACTCAATGTTTTTTTGACTAAATCATAATATCGATCAAATGTGGCAATTCACCGTTGCTGTTATTGAGTTGTCAGATTCGAGATCTGTGTATACCTGCATTTTCGCAGATAAATAAAAATTATTATTACGTTCTAATCATCCTAGTAATTTTAATAATGATACATGTGTCTTGATTAATAAATAAAAACATTTTAAATATCGAAATATTGACATATTTTTAGATGACCAAATATGAATATATTTTTTGTGCAGTTGTATTAGAAATGCTGATATTCAGAGAATTGAGAATATAATTTTAATTACACTTCTTATATAATTTATTGACTTACTATGGATTAGTTAAGCATTTAAATACTAATGACACACCGGTGTGTCGCCTACACACACTAGCGTTGGTAGGGCACATCTTTTTGAATAGGAATTTGATCATTCAGGACTGGGAATGAAGCTAAATTCGAGTCTTAGCTATATTTTTGGATTTGAAAATGTACACAACAGGACATAATTATACATAATTTGTATATTTCTCATGACGGTTAAAGGGTTAATAAATCAGCCACCACATCAAATATATCCAAATAACTTAGCATAAACTTAACGTATACTATTTAAATAGATTTTGTTATGGCGGTGCGAAAAATAGTGACCGCTGAAATAAGCAATAATATTTATTTTTTAATTTGCTATTCTTGTATAAAAAAATTAAGAAATTCTAATTCTTCTCAAAAAAATATATCCATCGTTATTTAGCAGTTAAAGTGTTAAAAAGACAAACTATTTATAATTTCATAGTAGTGGATTATTTATCTAGTCATAATTGTCATAATACTCCGACTACCGAGTTCTCGCGGCACGTGTCACTAGTACGTTTCACTCGCACTCGACATATCGTACCGGATGCGAACGAGAACAAACATCGCGCCCATGGCAACAGAAGCAAATATTGTTTTAATTTTTTTTTCGCAATTAAGGATAATAAAGGTCAATGATTATTTATAATATTTATTCTTTAGACTTTTTTTGACAAATACAAAAGGGTTGTGACGTGTAGGATTTATATTAAAAAAGTTATTCGAGAAAAATCAAAAACTTGGAATACCCAATATACATTGATTTGCAATATTATATTTTTTTAACACATTTCTATTTATTATAACAAAAAAATATGATATTATTAATATAATTTATCGCAAAGGAATTTAAAATATCACAACATTGTATACATTTTAACACGTTAAGCGCGGGGTACATAAAATCGAAGAAATACGTTTTTGGATAATATTAATAGTTTATCAATGGATAACTGATTTTTTTTTATATTGTAATTATTTTTCATATAATTAAGTTTGAAATAAAAATATAAACATAATTACAACGGTTCATTAACCCTCTGAACCTCTATATATTGCATGTTTATCCGCACTCACTGCGAATCTAAGCAAACAATGTCATAAAAAATATAAGATGATGTTTACATAACTTCCAGAGGATTCGGAAGAACGTTGCGACCAAATGTGTCTGAATTTTTATTCAACAAAAAAATGTCTCAACATTAGCCACATGTGTTTGCATATGTCTAGATCACTTCGCGGCATAAAAAATGAGACATCGACTTGTTCGTTGCTGCATTAGTGGATAATGTTGTCGAAAATAAAAAGGTCAAGTATGCAGACAACAATTTCGCCCAAATTCCACATATGTACGTACAATGATGATGATGATAATAATTTTTCAAATAAAAAAAATCGAGATTTATACGGACGATGTATCAAATTTTGCATAAAACATCATTTATAGCAACATATTTCTAAAAAAATAAAACCACGGTGAGATAACACGATGAATGACGGCGACATTTTATTATAAAAACAATTGTCGACACATTGGCGACATGGTCAGATGACCGCAACGGAAGTGCATTGTGCACTTTCAAGCAATCCTGTATATATTTTTTTTAAAAATAACATTTTACGACGATCCAAGTTCAACGTATTACAATTTATTGTGAATAGATTGATTCTATTAGCTTGCCCCTATGACTGATAATTGATATTGATTTAACCCTCAATTGACCGTGTTAAAAAACGCATTCAATCGGCACAATGTTTGCATAACTGCATTCGAATGATTCACCATATTGCAAAATAATCATTTGAGCATTGCACATATGCTATATACAAGAGGAAGTAAAACTTATAGCCTTGTAATATAAATTGTACGAGATATTTTTTGCACGTAATATGTAACAAACACTGCCTACGTTGACGCCATACACCCACAACCTAAAAATTCCATAACAACGAATCTTATTTCAATGTCTCATAACACTGGAATGCACAGGTGCATGCAATGGCGGATTTAGTACTCGAGAGGCCCCAGCCGCAAATCAATTTTGAGGCCCCTCCCTTCAAAATATTTTCACTACCCCTACATCCTATCATCATCATCATCATTTTGCCAGTCACAAGGCTCTCACTCGCTGAGGGCATGGACTTTACCAAACTCTCGCATGGTAGTCGAGGCCAAAAGGAACCTAGAGTCTCACACGTGACGATGAGGGCTCCTTCGTGTCCATACCGCGGGAACCGGAAGTCGTCTTGGTATGCGGTTTTATAAAGTTTCCCTCTCTTGGCCATTGCTGGCATTGGACGTACATCTTCTACCATGTTGGTATCGGATTTTGTCCCTCTCAACTGTGCCAGGCAATGGGGAGGGTTTGCCTCGGTATTCGTTTGTTCTCTTCTCTAAGGCGTTATCTGCTTTTAACTTGAGTCACGGTGACGAGTAACGACATTCCCACACACACACCTATATGAATATACACAGGCATACATATGCACATCTGCCAAACGAGTCTCAAGTAGCCGGTCGCAAGTGATTATTAGCCCTGTCGCGCAATAGCAATCCTTTCATCATGGGAAAGACCTCCTCAGAGAAGAAAGAAAGAAGGAAAGAGGAGCGAAAGTATCAGGAACTAAGACGATTGTGGTCAACGAATTAGGGTTTTCCTTCCAGGTATACTGATACCAATGGTGAGAAATCCGTTAGAGACCAGATTTATTTATGCACACAAGGATGTGTGTACACCAACATGTACATGCACTGTTTAATGTGCATTATATGCGCGCGTTTTTTTACTCAATTTACTTAATAGTTTTGGATACATAATTAATTTCACATCGATTTATTTAAAAAAGACAGAGATAAAAACAAAATTATATTATAATTTGTATTGCTTAATCTCTTTCTTAGTTAATTAAATTATTCATAATTTATACTATTAAAAAAAATCGTTTTGAGAGCTGAACTTTGAGGCCCCTTGAATTAATGGGGCCCCAGCGCGCGCCTTATGCACTAAAGACGAATCCGTCACTGGGTGCATGCATATAATATCGTACATTTGTTCAGATATTTAAGTATCGGTAATTATTATCGCATTATTAAACATTCAACCCAGATTTTTCTTAAAAATGCCGTAAAAGTTGTGTATTTTTCAAGGCTAATGATATACCATTGATGCAATTAAACGTGCACTGTTGCGAATGTGTTGAATAAAATGAGATTTAACAAAAATCGTGCATGCAAAAAATGTGTATTCCGCTATTCGATGTAATAATATTATTTACATTGTGGCACAAAAAGGGTCAGACGATTATAAAAAGCCATTTTTTTGCGGTCGTGCGAGCGTTGATAACTTTCGGATTCATGAAATTCAAATTAGTGAAAATGAATTAATTTAATCTGATAAATAATTCATGAATTTCGTCAAAATAAAAGAGTCATCCCGAGCGGAAAATTTAAAATATGAATCATTATTTATTTTTTTATTATTACACCACTCAAACATCTGGCTCGTAATATAAAAAAACTCGTCTTCTCGATATTTTTTTTACGTTTTGTAAGAGGGTGCTTGAAGCGATTGGGGTTGCGTCAAAAAAAAATATGGCCGTATAATGATGCGTTATACTCACATCAGATTTGAAGTGTGCGATAATCTGACGTTATCCGTTAATCGGCTTTCGAGGATCAAAAGCACAAGGGAAACATCAGCTCACAATCAACAATTAAACAGTATCGTCAACACTGGATCGATTATTTTTTGTTCGACAGAACCACTGTTGCACTTGTGTCCTTATTTTAATGAGATGTACGTGAATGTTTTTACGTTGTCGGTCGCAGAGCGACGAACAGAACCTGACCGGCCGGCAAACTAACCGTGACTGATTCTCCGAAGACCCGAGATGAATCGCAGAGACCCCGGCCGCTTCAATGGGGGAAAAAATGCGCGAGGGAGACGCCGCTAGACGGCGGCGGCACAACAGAGCGAGACGGATCAACATAATTTTGAACGTAATTGTAGAAAGTTTTCACACAAGTTCAAGAAGACGGTCACAGTCGCACACACAGCCAGGCACATATGTTTTTTTTTTTTTGTGAAATAGCAATGTTCAAACTGCGGCTCGTTTCCTAGTATTTAAAAAAAATGAATAAAAAAACGACATTCGTTTGTTTTCTAAAACCATTATACAGCCGGACTTAATCGAATATATTTCCATGTTAACCCTTTCAATGCGGCAGGTCTAACAACGATTCTGCATCTGAGTGCGGCGCCGTTTTGAACCAAATTATTTTTTTGGCGAGGTAAATTTGTATTCACCGTTTACCGCTATATTAGACCATTTTCCTATACGAGATGTATGCAAACATGTTGATTAGGATATGTTCTTCCATCTCAACCAAAAATATAAACTCGATTCGCTTTATTTTCGTAATAATAAATCGAACAAAAAATCAATTGCTCAAACAGAGATCCGCGTCCGGCCGACCGACGCGTCGCCTCGCGTCCCGTTCCCCATATGTTCACTACGTCACCTCAAGTGCGAGAACCATTCTGAGACGTGCGACTATTTTTTACTCGAATATATCAGGTGGTCAAAATATCAACCGGCCGACCGGCGATGTTCACTATTAGTGCGCACATGTGTATGCATTTTTTTTTATATTAGTGATGCAATTCTGTTTGAAGACAAAGTAGCTGTCATATCAAACTCGTAAATATACATTTTATTACCAAAAAAAATAGAGTCGGTATAGGGTGCTGTAAATAATTTGTATATTATCCAATCTGAGATGACAACACCATTGAATGTCATCAATCTTATTTTATTGCTTGCAAGAAAGCAGAAGCATTCTTACTAATATTTTACAGGGATGCACATTAATATTTATAAAAATAAATATAAATAATAAACATGTATTATTAAAAAAGTATATTAAAAAATACACAATAGTAAAAATATGTTATGAATAAAATAATAAACAATATACATTGGACTAAGCAAATTAGAACTATGGAATGGTATTATTCAAATCAGTCATTTATAAAATTATATGTATAAAAAAAAGAGATCAACACAGTATATTTATTTAGCTTATAAACTTATAATCTAAAAACTGCCTGTGGTGTATTGGTAAATTTCCAAAAGCATGGTGCTACAATGTCACGTACACGATGGGCAAAGTAACGTGACATTACCCTCTTTTTTTGAGATTTGGTGGAATGGGAACAAACATGACATTGTCTATATGATTTTGAAGATTTACCTGTGATTGGCAACAACTTCGGCATATGTTTGTCATTGGTTGATATTGCTGCAACAAGGGAAACCTGACGAACAATTTGGTGTTATATCTTTCTCGGAGACAATTTATATTTTTTTTAAGATTCGCTTTATTACTGGTTGAAATTATGAAGCGATATTTTTTTTTTTTGGTTATATTCCTGTACATGTGCGTTTAAAAAAAAATATAAATCAAAATAATGAAATGCAATTTTCTTATACCATTTCACACTTTTTCTAAGACAATTTGGAGCTGGATAGCATCATGTCGGTTTTATCGATTGATGAGCTATCAGCTCATGTATGACAGGAATAAAAGGACCAGATCTCCAATGTAATAGATTTTTTCATTAATTGTTTCCGTCGAAGTACATGGATATCGGTCTCTACTCAGATACATACTGAAAAAAATCGGAACGTTCGTATTCTTCCTCACGAATATCAAAATCGGAGTATGGATCAATTGAAGGTCTTTATTGTCGTCGTGTAGTGACATTATAATTTCGGAAAAACGGACCTAAAATTAATAAACAAAAAAGCTAAATATAATTATAAATTTTAACTGAAATTCAAATCATATACGTACAATATTTTTTGGCAGCCCTGACCCAGCGTACGGAAACAAACACTACTGTCGGCCACACACGGATATAACTGAATCCCTTTTCGAGTTGTTCCATATGTTGTATTTTGTATAGTTTTTTTTTTCTTTCTTGTGATTGGTTGATTATAGTTAGCTGTGTTTGTGGGCTAATTTTTAAGAAACAAATTGGTCTAATTTACTTGTAACCACTAATTTAATCGCGCAAAAATAAATGTCTGCGAATTGCGCGGTAGACCTGATTCGTGTTCAACATTCAACATTCAAAGTGCATATTTAAACCACGATTTATAAAAAATTCAATTCGACCCGTTTCTAAAAAGTTTGGTGATTCCTGCTATAAGTTGTAAATAAATTGTTTCCATTTACTATCTAGTAAATGTTAAGGTTGAAGTAGTTAAATTTTCAGTTCAATATGTTGATTAATAAAAAAGTTATGACGTTTTTTGTAAAATAAGACGTTTCATAAAATTTCGACAAATCGGACCCGCCCCAGGGCATGTTTGACCGTATGAAAGGTGTTAAGTGAGAAAAAAATGGACCTAAATTAATAAACAAATTTTAACTATAATTATAGCATTTTAATTATATTTTAAATAATGTACGTGAAATTTCCTTGGCGATCCCTACCGGCCAGACAGACCGGTATGTCTCACCGATACTGCCGCGAGTTGCGCGAGTTTGAATGAAGGGCACCAAGCGCGATTTGAATGGCTACGGTTCATATTATATTTTATAATGCTTTTATATAACTTTTTTGGTAATTTTTTTTTTTTTGGTTAGCTGTGCTTATTAGCTGATTTTTAAAACAAACACCATCACTTAACTCGGTCTAGTTTACATGCAACGACAAGTTTAATTTTTTAAGAATTTCGCGCATCTACGCGATGCGCCCGCACCCTGGACACGATTTGTTTGCGCATGTACGCGATGCGCCCCGCACTGAAAGGGTTAATATTATGCAAGATTCACAACGTTCTAATATTATTCTAAAATAATATTTAGTTGAAAATACGAAATAAATTTTAGCCGTTAAAATTCATATCCTATCCATATAAAAAATATAAATGTTGCCACAAGTAAAAAATAGAATCATTATTTTGTAAATATCTGTTTTAAATTTATCAAAGATTTATGTAAAAATGAGGGTCATTTTAATCATTGAATAGAAATTCTACCTAATACAAAACATGTGGTATTTCTATGCATAATTCCTAAAGCCCTATTATACTTTATGATTCTTAAAGCGGAGTTCTAACAATGTAGAGGCAATAAATAAAATATGACAAAAACTATTTGGATTTAGGTTTAGGTTTGGTTTAGGATCATCAGGTTTGACGTTTATTAAAAATCTGTAGAAATAACATTACTATATATTCTGATTTCTCCTCGAGATGTTTCGGAAATGTGACATTGTTTAATTATTCCAGACAATGACTTGTTTGTTTTTTTCGATTCTGTAGTACTTCTTTGTATAGTTTTTAACGTCTATCCATTTGGCAAAGCTTTTTTTGATCAATGAAGTACAGGTTTCCTCTACCTCCTCCACATCTGATTGTACAGTAAACCCCCATATAACGTCCAGATAGGTTCCACGTTATAGGGGGGGACGTATCAGGGGGGTAATTTATTTTTATGATTTGAAGGAGATCAGTGCATCATTCTTTTTTTTACAGTTTTACTTGTTTACCAGCGCAAATGACTTGACTTGCGCGATGACTATATCCTTTCGTATTTTGGCTGACGTAATCTTCCCGCAACTTGGGAAGATCAACCTAACTTTATTTTTATTAGTTAAATTTCGCAAATTATAAAATATTTTACGAAAAAATTCTATTTAGTGTTTTAAAATATGTACATTATAGGGGGGTTTGACGTTATAGAAAAAAACTGCCGCAAACGTTATAGGGGGGTTTACTGTATCTATCTCATCATTGTGTTCCTCCCAATGCCTCTCACACTGTGATACAATATTCATATACCAAACAAAATGGTCCGTGTCAGGAATTATATCGAGTTATTATTACTGTATACCTAACTACATATTTCAGATCCAAAATTGTGTTTAAACTCCGAGAGTTCTAAGAAAAATAATGAATACATCAATAGTTTATGCTACTAAAATATTTCCAGATGTTTTTTAAGAATTAGTATTTTAGTTTTTGTGCATACATTTTATTTTATTGGACATGTGTATGCAAAAGACTCATCTAACCGAGAATAGCCCTCAAAAATAAATAATTACGTATAGAAATCGTTAACTTCTGCAGAATTATCACAGAAAATTGCATCTTTATGACTTAAAAGTATAATTACATTTAAGTATTAGAGGTCGTATGGATTATCTGGATTAACCCATCTGTCACGGCGGCTGAAAAACAACCGCGTCGTCCGAATGGGGTCTTTCAAAGACCTCAAGCAATTCTAATCAAAATATTAATTAGAAATACTCTAAGATTCTTTCTTCTTCATCAACATGAAGGCTTAAGGTATATTTTCCATTATAAATAGACCCCATTCGAACGACGCGGTTGTTTTCGGGTCGCCGTGACGGATCGATTTAAGAATCATTGCTTCGATCATATTAATATTACACTGATCAATAATTTGATTATTATTTTAAAAAAATTAGAGTAAAATTCGAGATAAATAATGGATTAATGTAAGAATAAAAATAGTTATTCGTGATATTTTGGATTTTTTGACTAATCAATATTAACGTAAATAACACGCGCATTTGGCGTGTCACATGCTGAGCTACGTTTCACTCGCATTTGGCACATCCTACCGGAGGCGAGTGAGAGAAACATCCCGCCCGTGGCAACAGAGGCGAAAATTGTCGTTATTATTTTTTTTTCGGAATTGCAGACAATAAAGGACAATGATTATTTATAATATTTATTCTTTAGACTTTTTCAAACAAATAAAAAAAATTGTGACATAGTTATTCGAGAAAAATGAAAAACTTTTTTTTCGAGCGATTTTTTTTTTTGGAAATCAGGATAGAAAAGCTGAATAAGATATTAAAAGTGATTTCAAATAATGATTGAAATTATATTATGCGACATTCACTTCGTTTGACATTGATTTAATGATTAAAATTCGATATACTGCAGAGTCATGTACCAATGATTGATCTGAAATAAAATAATATCTGCATTTATACATTTTTTGTTAAAACCTTATGATATATAATACCGAAAGGTTCATTATATTAAACATTTTGCTATTATTAAACACACGAGCTAGATTTATCAAATTCTTTGAAGTGTTCTTGCACAATTCGAACTATTTTTATATATTGATTCTATGTTACGTGTATGATATTGGCTCGTATATTGACATAAACGAAGATTAGTATATAATAGTGTCTCACTCACCTCATTATTAATACAGTTTGTGCAATATGATGTTAGTGTTCATGACGAATCGAATTCAAATTAAATATCATTAAATTATATTAAACACGGAAAGAGGAAGGTTCAGTGATGAAATTCACCATAATTCATTTCGTTACTCGATGCGACAAAGTGTCGTTAAAACATACTTAACAACTTACATAATGGCCATTAGCTAGCTCGAAATCTATTGTGGCATTCTTGGATATGGAATTTTTCATGGAATACGACATAATGTAAAATAATATGAAAATACGCGGTTTTTAAATACATATAAATTCAACAATGATACGCGCATTTATCATCAAATACATTTTTGATGCGTTTAGAAACGATTTTTTTCTCACTTTCTAATTAGATTTTCGATAATAATTGGATTCCTGCGGAGGTATTCAGATGTTATTAGGGGCGTTTCTAAAATCGACAGTAAATTATGATCACTGTATCGGTCATTAACGAGAGTTTCGCGTCAAATCGGACGCCGGTTGAAACAATGGACCGATCGTTATATTAATAACGCTGTCCGGACAGACGTATTATAATATTAACGGTGAAAGGAGTATAAAAAATTGTACATTAAAAAAATTTGAGAAGTGCTTAAAAAAAAGGTCCAAACGTGCATCGCAGTTGATCAAAGTGGGTGAGTGTAATTTTGTTTGGACCTTTGTGAAAGTGCGCTCGAATTATAGTGTGTAGTAACACTGGATGCAACACAAATTGGGTTAAGACAAGAAGATTGAATTGTTACGGAGAAAGGTATCCGCCGGTTGCGTAATGAGATTATATACCGTGGACATGTTTAGAATCGCTGTCTGCATCCTTGTTCGAGCCGAGCCACGCCCGACATTTAAATTGTTTCCCAGCTTTTTATTTGTATTTGTAATTTTATCTGACATTTGATACTGAATGCGCGGTGTTCAGGACACATTTTTTCAGTGTTTAAATAATAATAAAAAAAAAAATGAAGGCGTTGTATGATTGATTGCTGATTGTTCCAGTTATTTAATTGTGCATACAATTGTTTAATTAATTCCATGTCCGGTTGCCTTACTCTATAGCCCACGATTTTTGGTTGAATAGCCACCTACTTAATCGACCGCTGACCATCGACCCAATGTTGTTAATCAATCATATGTTATAATGACAATCAACCATTACGAACCAGTGTTATGGCTTGTAGGTAACATGCATATATTTTCGATATTGCAAGTTAACCGCGACTGAGCTAAGTTAGTAGTCGGATAGGTGCCCGACGAAAACTATGAATTCAGAAAATTCTTTATAACACTGTCCAGGAGGTATGTAAGAGAGGAACACCCATTACATCCTTACGTTTTATAAAAATATTTATGTGGATAGTTTGGTGCGTTGTAATTAATGAATTTAATGCCGTTTATCCTGCGTTGAATAAATAAATATAAATTTTAAATAATATTATTTTTTCAATCAGCTGAAAATAATATGAAGCAATTAGCAATAATTAACCTGTGTCGTGGTTCGACACTTGAAGCTATTAATTGTATCTTTGCAGTGTTTAATATAATATATAAATAAAATATGTATAAAATGTTTATCAAAAATCTTTATATGGATGAATGGCGATTTGGATTCTTTCTGTCATGCCATTCATTCATCGTAGACAATAAATAAATAAATAAATAAATAAATAAATAAATTACATCTTTATGGAAAATTAAACTGCCATTACAAAATTTCATTATTTAAATGAACTCTCAACCATAAATCTGCACTAATCTTAATAATCGATAGATCAATAAGATATTGTTAACATTCAGATGCATTATTGCATAATGACATCTGCGATAGATCACATACCATCGTTAAGTGGATTCTAAGTAGAATACAATACTCTTCTTGCATTGATTAATAGTACCTATAATATACCTGATAAATATGTTCACTAGGGTGTCAAAAGTAAATAGAAGCGCGTAAAAAATCAGTTTTGTCAATTGTTTCAGGTAGCCAGGAATAGAATTAACACTCAGAGACCCGGTCCCGCGTTGCGGAGACCGGAGTGCGGAGTGCGGAGATTTACGTAAGCGGTAAACACCCGCTCCCGCACTAACGCGGTTTCACACGAAACGTGTTATTTAATACGCTACAAAAGGCTTCTTTTAAAGTTTTACGACTCGACACAGTTTCATTCATTGCTCTGCATGCCCTTTATAAAATATATGACATATGTATTTATTTATGCTTAAAAACTGTCCTTGAAATAATATATTATTTGGATCGAAAACTTTCCAGTACTTACAACATCGACTGTAACAAATTTAGATTTTTGTTTATCCAAAATAACTTTTTTGGAAGATTTATGTGGTACAATGAAAAGATGCGGATTTAGGTGTAAGTTTCGCCTGAAAACAGCGGGTGCTTGAGGGCATTTCAGCAATCAGTTGCATTTCTAGATCGTGGATACCAGAACATTCCGAGCTCGGTATAAGGTAATGCGATATTTCTGTCAAATAAAACATTTAATTATCGCCTGTAAATATAATGATATCCGGTTCAAAAGAATTGTAAAAACGTGTGTTTTTCAAAGATCAGGTAAACCTGCACCCTTAGATAGAACCAACTGGGTGCAACTGTTAAGGTGCTGCCCATTTAGTGATAGGGGACGAATTTGAATGTGGAAACCTGCAGACTAATTGAAGTATATTTTTTTCTATAGTACTGTGAAATTTGAAAGAACAAATTTGGAGTGTAATTTGGCATGGTAGAAGATAAGAATTAATTTTATGGGATGAAATTTTAAATCTCGAAAAAAATATCGGTGTTATTGAGGATGGACTTATGCCATTGTTTGACTACACAATTGAAAAACATCTATACACTTTATGGATGATAGAGCTCCTGGCTAAGTCCCTTAAAACAACTACCTGGAAAGACGATCAAAGCTTCTATATTTTCCATAATCTCCAAATATGAACCCAATCAAAACATGTTTGACATGTACTACAAAAAAAATTGCACATAAGATCTTGAAAATCTAGCAGTAAAAACGAATTAATGACGTTTATAGTTGAAAAATGGACTAAAATCTCTTAAGAAACCATTGATCATTGAATAGAGTCATCGTTTGCCGGCCATTAGGCACTCACTCACTGAGTGTATGAACCTTAGCAGGCTCTCAAATAGTAGTGGAAGCCAAGGGGGTCGGGGTCTCGCAATGGAGTAATGACCCTCCTTTTACTTTCATACCGCGGTGGCCCAACCCGTCTTGGTATGCGGTTTTTTATAAAAAGGATTGGGGATGGGGGTGTCTCGGTACTCGCTTTTCTCTTCTCTAGAGGTTCCTGTGTGACGAGCCACAGCTAGTATTAACCTTGTTGCGTAATAGCTATCCTTTCATCAGAATAAGGACCTTCCAAGGAAGAGGTCCTATAGAAAGGACAAAGACAGAGCAAAAGTATCGAGACTAGGTCGATTATCGACCTTCATTTTAGGGTTTACCTTCCCATGGTATATTGGTTTTACTGGTGATATTAATAAATAATTATGTAAAGCAATACGAACTTCGTATAAAACGCATTCGTATTAAAATAATACTTTTACCACCAAACATAACGTCTTTAACCCAGTCTATGCACCAAGGAATAATTTCAAAACTTAAAGTCTATTATAATCATCGAACATTCTAATAAATATTAGATGACATAGATTTGTAATTATGTGGAAATTGTTTCTGCATCTATCAAAGAAATGAAACATTTCATTTAAATGCTTGTTGGAAAAAGTTGTGGCCAAAAGTAGTCACTAAAAAAAATATTGTACCTCCAAAACAAAATTGATACGAAAAGACTATTTATTTTAGTATTAATGGATAAGTTTTGATGACCTGAATATTTAAGATATAGAAGAAATATCGGAAAAAGACGATTTTGGCTGGTTTTGTATTAAAGTAACTATTCAAGTGATTTTTTATTTTTCCGCTTTCTGTAATGGTTTATTCCTAAAGCTATATTTCATTGGCCTGAAGAGATAGTAATCCGATGAACCAATGTCTGGTGAATAAGGAGGGTGTGGTAAAACCTCCCAATTCACTCCTGAACCTTATCACTAACAAAATATCCATTCTATTCACTCTCTCTAAAATCTCTCTAATAATTTCTCGATAGATTTGAAGTTATTCCTGATTTAAGGGCATCTGATGAATCTTTATTGCCTGAATTAAATTATTGATATCAGAATGGACATCTAACTGTAATAACTTGATCATAAGCCTCATAAATAGTTTGAGTAGCCTTGGTGGCATTGAAATCCTCATCCCAAAAGTGCATCATGCACTGTCTGATATGAACTTAGATTAACTATAAAATAAAATTGATTGTACAAGAAATAAAGTTACTGCGTAATGGCACTAAATGAGCTCAAACATTTCCATCTAAAATAATTGATATCTTTCCGGCAAAGATTTGCAATGCTGGGATTTGCATTCAACGTGATCGATTGTTAAATTATTAAGGCAATTTATAAACGCCAATGGAATGCAGAATGAACGTTTCTGCACTAAATTCACTGATCAATATCCGGTAGACTAGTTTCGCACACATTTTTTTGTACTATATATTTTTATAGCCCAATTGGCCGCAGTATTCTTATAACCCCAATACACAGCTGATAAATTTTTACAACCGAGTCGTGAATCTACATATAAATGCTATCTTTATTGTTTGCTAGCATAGTGAAAAATATGTTCCGATGGCCTAAATCATTTTTGATAATCTGCTTTAAAGAAAATTCACACGATGTTGATAATGCGGGCGTGCACACACACACATGTCGCCGAGGTTGATAGCATTCCGAGAAACTTCGCTTTTGTGTCAATGCTAAACCTGCAAGATTGTTTTATGGCTTTCCGAAGCACTCCATAAAACTTTGGCTGCCGGATGTTGAAGGGTTATATATGGTCCTCTGTTCTAACTAATTCTAGCAAGAGTTATATTTGAAGTGATTTTAACACCCAATATAAAGTGGAATCTTAATGCACTGAAATTTTAAGTGGATGCATTCCATAAATATTCCAGGGCAGGATTGCTTAAGACTTCGACCCCAATATAAAAACATTATTTTTAATTATTCGTTAGGACGATGCTCTGCGATTCTCCAACGATTCAGCGATAATATGGCGACATACCTTCTAAGATTCGTTTCTGGATGTTGTAACACAATTGCTTCCTCTTACAGATCATTGTTCTTCAATTTTCATTCAGTATCCGAGACAATTGAGTTGTTCGGCACACATTGCAATCATACTAACTACCTGTTTTTGATCTTAACTCTTGATGTTAAAAGCCAAAAACATTAGATCGATTTTGACAATTTTCTCTATGTAATATCTAATCTGTGCATAATTGGATCTTTAGGATGGGAATTATCGACAGGGATGATGATATGATGATCCCAAAATTGAACCAGTTTTTTTGTATTTATTTATAAAAAAAATGTCTTTTATTGAATAGGATATCTGATCAAACCCTATAGATGTTTCTTATTCGTGAGAAATGATGAGAGTAGAAGGGAGACTTGACAAATGGCCAGAGTGGAAAGGGTTGAAGAATGATTTAGAAATATTGGAATAGTATCAATTGGAGAGAAAACTCGTTTCGTTGATCATTTATCTATCATCATCGAGGGAACCTGAGTCTCACACGTGACGTGAGGGCTCCCTTTTCGTGTCCATACCGCGG
>JAGXCT010033270.1:0-20670 GCA_022495035.1 Philopotamus ludificatus | reverse complement strand
CACGCGCGCGATGTTTTTTCTCGCTCGCATCCGGTACGATGTGCCAAGTGCGAGTAAAACAGACTAATGACATGTGCCGCGAGAACTCAGTCTGCTTAATTAAAAAATCTATAATATCGAGCAAATTATAAGGCATATCTTGATACTATTTTTATTATTAGAATAAGATGTTGAGGAAAAATTCATCAATATATTGACACGAAAGGTTTGGGGTCTTTAGGAGACCCTCTTCGGACGTCACGGTTATTTTTGAGCCGCCGGATGGGTTAAATAAATAAATCACTGATATTGATATTATGCTGAAATTACAACCAGCGTCAAAGAAAACTGTGTTGACCCAGGTCACGAACACCAACTTAACACCCTATTTCTTCTTATTTTGGTACCTAATCCGTGTTAGAACGAAGTCAATTTCTACGTGTCAATTTTTATCTACGTCCTGATGGCGAACAACTTGGTCTTCATTGAGATGAAATAGCTTGGTTTATAATATTAAACGTAGAAGACGGTACTTTGAGCTCTTTAGCGATACTTTACGATATTTAGAAGTACCTTCACTAGAGAGCTACAATGCTAGCAATATGCCGGCGTTGTGACTGTACCGAGGGTGACAGTGAAAATTTATAATTTGAGTGAATATGTAGAATTGGGCTGAGCCTAATTTACTCTCCTATAGCGCTGAGACAGGAACCACGCTATAAAAGACTAGGCACTCATAGAAAATTTAGGGTTAGGTTTTTCATCATATATTGACGAAATATTTAAATGGGTCTTGTAAATTTAGCGTTTTATCGTAGAAGTAAGCACTATAGGAGGAACTGTCGCACACGCTGTTCTATAGCAGGGAGCGCTATAGGAGGGTTGACTACACTCGGTCTTGGGTAAAAGTTATATTTGTTCGTAACTTTGTCATTAACATGATCTATAATAAATAAAGGAACGGATGCTACGACGCACTTCAAAAGCATTTATGGTCTAAATTTCTTTAAAATATTTATTCTTCCGTGCTAACATACGGGTTAAAATATTAAACTCTGTTGAAACAATCTTGAAAAAGGATAAATTTGATATTTGGTTTGATATTCAAGGGCGATCTTCATAGATTCCTTTGAAATGATTTCTAATATTTCTTAAATGAGGGGGCTGCTACCTTCTATCAGGGATTTGTTCTCTCGGGGATAAGGTTGTATAAGGTTGTTACATTCCAGTTCAGCTGCGATGCGCGATGCGGAATTCAGAGGATCTTGAAGGAGATCTACAATCAAGGAGATGCCGACTTACAAAGAATTGGACAACGAAGAGCTGTACTAGTTGTACAATGACATATCAGTCACTCATAGTAACCAGACTTCGATGATCAACGTTGCGAGAATGTAGGATCAAACATTACCTACACCTTATGTCAAACAAGCCTTCTTGCTCCCGTAGGAAGTGAAGAATAATTCTAAGGTGATTCGACTGTAAACCACGGGTTCTACGAAAGACTGAGCGATGTTGCTATAAATTCAAGGCAATGCAGGATTGTGCTAATGCGGTCAAGGCTCTTGCTAGGACTGTTACTCATGCTTCAACTATATTAGCACAGATTTATTACACTTATATTAAAATCATTCCCTGATTACCAGATTTATATATGATGAAAATTTGTCCGAGATAAAAAGAAAAATGAGATCCAAAAAAAAAATCCAATCAATCCGAGTACTATTATATTATAACAGATTATCTTATTTTTATTCTAATTGTGTTTCTCTACTCTTTTGAAGTGGAATGAAAACGAGGTTAAACTCAATTTTATCTCATAAATCAAAGAAACGCACGTCTTGTGAAAATAACATTACTCATCTCCCAATCGCCGGGCAAATTTCTTCGGCGCCGGAACCGTCGACACCATGTTTGTACACAAATATGCATTTGAACACATAATTGATTCGCATGCGCAAATGGATGATAATGCGAACGGCAATGACATCATTAATGCAACGGATCCGGCGAACGGTTCATTTACAAGAGAACTGGAATACTGATGAAGAATCTTTCACGCAGTCCACCGGGGGGGTTAGTGAGAGGAATGCAGAGAGGCCCAACAGCCAACTGGTGTGCGGTGCGACAGAAAGAATCAAATTGCCGCTACTTCTATTTGCATGCACTTCATCTTTGTATGGAGCGTGATGGTGCGTGAACTTCTGTGCCATATATTCTGTGCAGAATGGTCATGAGTCGATCCATTGTCTCGAAGCAAAGGCGCCATATAGGATCGATAAAAAATACTTTCAACCAATTGGGTAGCATATGAAGATTGATTGGCAAACAACATGTCGTCTGGCGATGCTAAATTTATGTCAGCACAACTTGAGGATAAAAAAAAAACAAACGACAAGTTTATTCATTTAATTATATCGCGATGATCTCGTCTGGGGCATGACCGGGGTCAGTATTTGCGAATCCTTATGAATCAACGTGCGCCTTTTTGGTAACGAGGTCGCAGTCTCATGGGCCACATGACGACCTGGTGCATTCCAAATTAATCTTTTTGGCCACACAATTGTTTTGGGACATTAGCCGAATAGAAAATTGATTATACCCGTGTGTAAAATTTTCCGTACACAAGACTACTTTTACTTTTTGCACATTTCCGAGATCTATGCGTGATATTCGTACAGTAATTTCAGCACCATATAATTTTCTCCGTCCAACGTTTGTTTGCTAATTGTACGCAGGTCATATTCATCGAGCGAAAGTTGCAATGTCTTGTACACCGAATGTCAACAGCAATTATGTGCATCCAGATATGCGATTGGCTATCGCCGAGCAGTGATAAGTTAACACGACACTCTCATGCGAAACTAAAATACGACTATCGCTAAATCACTCTCTATGTGTAAGCATACATTGTCGATTTCTTAATCTTCTCGTAAATAAACACATTAATTAGGTATGTACGTAAAAAGACTCCCAAGTCATCGGCCACAGGGTCATGACCGCTCAATGATCACGACATTGCAGCAAAGTCGGTTGCAACTGCAAGTTTTCTGGCCAGATGCAACATTTCAGGACCGGATTATGGCAAAGTCGGCGGCGAGTCTCTAATAAAATCATTTTAAAAATAAACATTTTCATCCAATCCGTTTGATTACAGCGCAAAATAATAAAAATCCATCATATATTTTTTATTAGAGAAATTCTCATTTAGTTATTATACGCGCGCTGATTACATAACGCGAAGAAAATACTTAAATAATTGAAGAAAACTGTTTTTATCCAACGAAATCTTGATTACATTATACGGAGACGGGTATCTATCTATTTTTTTTAGAAACGATCTTTTTTAATTTGATAGAAAAGCATTAAATAATTCCTACGAAAATATATTGGTATAATAAATGTACTAATGTCCTTAGGTCAGTCAATTGGTTATGGCCAACGCTAAACCATAACACCACAACTTTCGACTAAATTATTATAGACATTATATGACTGTTTTTTTTATTTAAATAAATTCTTGATAAAAAAATGGTACGAATATTTTTTAAACATTAAATGCTGGTAAGATATGATTTTATTATAAATTGATATACTGTACTAATCGTGATTTAAATATTAAAGAATAAAAACAAGGATATGAAAATTCCCTTAAACAAAACTCGCGAAATTAAATGACGCCTCTATAAAAATAATAAGAATTTATTATCTTTATATTTTTTTGTATGAATGCAAAGGTTTGATGATTTATGCGTGTCAAATAAAACGTAATAACGTTTATTGTGAAGTATACGATTGAGTATTAACGTAAAAGACCACTGGCGAGAGAGATAAGTGAAAAAAGATAGAAGAGAAAATGTATCTTATAGTGTGCTTTCCCTAAACTTAATAAAACCCAATATAACCCTGATTATTCTTAAGATTAAATAAAATTCATCTCCTGGTAAAAATATAAAAATCAAGAAAAATAGAGAAAGAATTTTAGATCCGTTATTTTTTCTTCTTCCTTAAGTGCTTTGTCCGTTTTCGGACGTAAGATCTACTACGTATGCCTGTAGTCATATAGAAGCTTTAAAGATTGGCGAATCTAGAGAATTGAAGAGAGATTCTGAGACATGTGGTCTTGATGAAGGAAAAATATTGAAAACCTATTTGAACTATTTAATTTCTATCTGTTCAGTCTCCACTATTATTATTTAGTGATAATCTACTGTTTTTATCTTTTCTCTGTTTTTAAAGAACTGTAACAATTCTGCACCTCTCATTCTAGTTACAAAAGTTGCGACAGTTTATTTCTTCCCAACCACCATTTATTTACCTTTCACGATTGATATGTCCAAAGTACACTTTGCGGGAACTAGTACATAGTTCTTGCAGCCTCTGAAGAAGTTCAGGGACAGAGACCAGGTTGGTGAATCAAAATATTCGTGGACCGAAACAATTTTTCCCAATTAGTTCTACTTCACTAGCAGTTCCCAAAACAAGCGAATTTTACCTTGTTTTTAAGAGTTTAGTTAAAACACCATTTAAATATATATTTTAAAATGAAGAAATAGCACAAAAATAAATAGAAGATAATTCTTCAGTACTGCATTTTATCTTTGCAGTGAATTATTGTTGGCACAGGTGGTAGATTGTTAAAGAAGGGAGAAAGTTGACTAAGTTGAGTACTACAGGTTGTACTTGAAAGAAGGAAATTCCATAATAACACCGATCCTGAGAAACTTCTTTTCTGAAGTATTTTCCAGAATTGGAACATCACATTGTTATTTAGAATATTAACTGCTCTGTTGATTGGTGTTTTATTAGTAGTGTACAATTAGGGGCTGGCAACCAAACAGAAATGCGACTGCGAAGTACCGAAATAGACCATGCTTCACATAGTGAACGACTGAGAAGGCTTAGTGGAGGTATCCTCGCCTTCAATAAAGCCAATGAACAGGCTGAAGCATGGCTGAAGAAACTCGATATCGATATCTGAACGGAACAGCAGACAGAGAAGCTAGCAGCATTGCTCCAAAAGGATAACGTCCCGGATTACCATGGCAACAAAAGAGTAACAGCCCGAATTACTGAGACCCAACATGTTCGCCGCTCCGGCCCTTTAAGATCCAGTAGAATTTAGAAACACTTCTTAGTGTCTCTCTCGTTAGTAATTGGTATAAAGACGCAACTATCCTGGACTAAGTTGACCCGGCTTCCTAGACAAGTACCGGGGTAGTACCTTGAACCGTTTCCCACCACATTACCACTCCTTACATACTTCCTTCAGGTCCCTGGCCGTAGTGCCAACGAGGAAACTCGTTCAAATGGAAGCAATGCTACACCCGGCAGCTGTTTTAGACTATCGCTAAGACGTGCGATGTTGGTCTGGCGGCCCAAAGAGCCCCTCCGAAAGACTAGTGGATCAACTACACCAGGATTACGTAGTCAACTAATACTGTTATTGGTGTACTCAGTAGGCAACTTCAACAAGGAAGAATGGTAAAGTAAAATCCGTACAAAACCGTCCTCGAAATAAGAACTTTAAAACAAAAATCGCTATGGTGCAAAAGTCAACAGGAAAATCATTGGAATCATCCCAAGAAAACCACGATGACCGTTGTTGAATACAGAACCAAATATTCGTAAGGCTAGTGGATCAACCTGAACCAGGATTATGTAGTGAACTAATGCTGTTCTTGGTATAGACCGAAAGAACGAAGGCAACTTCAACAACGAGGAAAGTATAAGCCATACGTAATCTTCATAATCATAAGTGCCTGCACATCACTCCTGACGCAATCCTTCATTGTGGTCTTCTAAAATCTCCTCCACAATCTCATCCACTGTGAGAACTGAAGCATAGTTCGTGAACCAAAATAAATATATTTAAATGTCTTACAATTAATTATTGGCCCTGAATATTTCAGATAATATTTAATAACAACAATTTCTTCACAATCAATTATCTTGATGATTTTTTAACGGTTATACTCCAGTTATTAAATAGTAATCTGTTTTGAGATTAGATTCAATATTAGCTAATCCCATCCTGGATAATTAATCTACCCCGTGGCAAACACCGGTTACTGGACATGTGCTATATATAACGGTTTATAGAATAACAGTTGCAAATTATATTGTAAGATATTAAATTTTGATATTAATGATACTGTGATAACAGTACATTGTAATATAATGCATTTAAAAACACTGAAAGGGTCCACGAGTATATCAATTATTTGACTCTGGACAAAAAAAAATGTAATCAAGATGGAAAAAAATATTTTATATTAAATAATTATTGTCGATTTATGAATAGATTTCTAATAGAAATCACGCATTGAATTGAACTCGCAGGAAGAGTTTTTTTTTTGTTAATGAAAAAGAAATCCGCAACGTCAATTCCTGATCAAGTATTTATCTTTCACTTGAGGTCGCACTGGTGTAGGATATTTTTTTTTGTCATTCTTTGCAAAACCAGATCCAGTAGACCGGTTGACATTTGATAGGCGTAACAGGTTACGCAATTTGCCTTAACCGTTCATCTAGGACTAACTGGATCAAATACGAATATAGCGGTAACACGAATGCCGCCATCTTGTTTTCGTTTTGACCCAATGCAAAATCTAACGGTCGTACGTATCTGATTATTTCACATACTGAAGGCGATTGATCAGAGTTAATTAATTAATTAATTAACGAAACCGTAAGCGATAATATGCAGGTCAGATTTAAATGGCACCATGTGCGTTATTATATTTTTCGTGATGCGACTGTTGAATGCATTAGAATGCCATAACAATAATTCAAACTATTTTTTATTACTCCATTGTCTCCGAATATAAATATATTTTAAATTTAGTGGGACGTGCGTGCACGGCTAATAAATATTCAAAGATTTTTTGCAACGGTCCCGGCGGCGGAATCTGCGCAAAAACCAAAAAATGCATGCGATTTGAATGGATATCATTAGTGCATAAGTTTTTGGCTTTGCCGAAAAAATTACATATATTATACAAATGCAAAAACACAATGGTGCATTGTCAAAAAAAATAAAAATAATAATAACAACAGAATCTGGGTGGTCGCATTATTAATAAATAAATCGACGCATATTTTAATTGTATGCAAAATGCATTCATTGTTATGCACGTCGCATAACCATCTCGAGTTATATTCTTTTATATATTTTTTTAATCATTTCCGCTCTAGATGCCACTATTTCTAAATGGCGTTTTATCGCATTATTTTTATTTAATATGTGAAGTAACGGCGATTTACCAAACTGTTATTTGCACAAGAAAACAAAAATGGTGGCACGAAAGTAAACATGATTTGGGACATATTCGTAAGTGACAACTAAACTTTCTATGACGTTAATGGGATTACTTCGTCGTTTTTTTGTATTAAATTCAATTTAATATAATAAAAACCGTATATAATGTAATAGTCGGTCAAAAAATCATGTACAATACAATTTTCGCGGAATGTCAAAAATGTGGCAGTGTTATAAAACGTCTGGATACAATTTCTTTTCACTGAGAATGATGTCATTTTTTAAATTATCTACTTGTGAAACTATAAATTGTATATAAAAACCTAATATTTATATTAAAATGTGATGGCATGATTATTTTTTTTTTCGACACAATCTTGAACTAAGTACATAGTTTTGATTAAAAAAAATGCGCAGTATTACTATTTTTGTCAAAAAATCTTATATATTGGTCGATGTTAATTTTATTTATAAGCAGTAGATAAGAAGAAGTATTAACCCGTAAACAAGTATAATATAAAGACCCTCCCTAATCGCTATTGTCCAAAATCCAACGGAATAAAATCGAATAGAATCGGAAATCAATATTAATATGGGAAAAACTAATAAAAATATCTAAGAAATAATATTAAGATACTTCAATCAAATATTAATGGAAGAAATTTCCTTTCCCACACAATTAAAAAAAATACATACAGTCTACCTTTTCTTCGAAGCATGTTGCCAAAGAAATATGTAATTCAATTATATATAATTAACCTAGCCGTGCTGATGGGGTATATTTGGGACTCATTTTTTTTTAATTTTGATCAAATAACTCTTTTAAAAGAAATCCTACATGTCATAAACTCACAAGTAAACGGTATTTGGGAAGAAATAAGCTATTGTGGCTCCGCAATATTCGCAACTGGACCTATATGGACAATTATATGATGAAATAAAAAGGACATGTAAATCGCCTACGTTTGAAAACGGACAAGGCACCTGAAGGAGAAGGAAAATTGAAGAGTTAATGCAGGTTTCTAGTAATAGCCTTACTAAGACGACCTTCTACAATTGATGAACCAATAAAACTTTTGATCAAATTGTAGCGAATGATCCAAATACAGCAAGACCTTATCCCGCTATCAATATTTACTTAACGAGAGAAAAAGAAAACGACAAACGACGATAGACAACTTCATCATAAAAAAAACAATAATTTCTGATGAACTAGATCTTCATCCCAAAAATGAACGCTGTATTTCTGTGTTTAAGTAACATATATTATTATGCAAATTAATATAAAAAACGTTTATTTTTAGTAGTGTGTTGTCCCTTTGCTTATTTACTTAGTTGTCTAGGAACGCATCATCGGCGTTTAACGAACCCTTACTTTAATTCCATCCTTAACCTTTTCCACTCTGTCGAATCTATGAATTACTCTCATAATATTTTTTTATAAATTTATTAAAAGTGATATTCATTGTTAAAGCGAATAAGAATAGTTTGATCTGATATCCGTTTAAAAAAGACATGTTTCAAGTTGTTGCCGAAAAATCCTTAAGTCCTTAAATATTAAGAAACAATTGCCGCCCCCTGAGATACATCAGCACCATCATCATCATTTGCCAGTCACAAGGCTCTCACTCACTGAGGGCATCGACCTTACCAAACTCTCGCATTGTAGTTGAGGCCAAAGGAACCTGAGTCTCACACATGACGTGAGGGCTCCCCTTTCGTGTCAATACCGCGGGGATCCGAGCCATCTTGGTATGCGGTTTTTTGTAAAGAGTTTCCCTCTCTTGACCATTGCTGGCATTGGACGTACATCTTCTACCATGTTGGCGTTGGATTTTACCCTCTCGACTGTGTCCAGGCAAGTAGGAGGGGGTTTGTCTCCGTATTCGTTTGTTCTCTTCTCTAAGGCGTTATCTGCTTATAACGAGTCATGAGTGAGAAGCAGTGAACGACCACACACATACACCTATATAGATATACACAGGCATACATATGCACATCTGCCAAAACGAGTCTCAACTAGCAGGTCGCAAGTGATTATTAGCCCTATCGCGTAATAGCGATCCTTTCATCATGTAAAAGACCTCCTCAGAGAGGGGTCCCTGTTAGCGGCGAGCGGCACGGAGATCTGTAACGATTATTGGTCAACAGATTAGGGTTTTCCTTCCCAGGATATACTGGCTCTGTGGTGAAAAATCCGTTAGAGACCAGATTTATTTATGCACACAAGGATATGTGTACATATTTTTGCATTTTTTTGTTGGGTATTTATCATAGTTCAATTTGGCCCCTAGTTAACTCTATGCAGGGTTATGTTGACTGTAATATAAAAAATATAATGAGATGATCAATGGTAGATATTCTGAACCCCCCCCCCCCGGTAGATATTCTGAATCCCTGTGTTATTTATATATATATATATTCATATCAAATTATTTCATAAATGCTTTTTCTAATTTTTTAACTACTTTTGGGAGGCAGTTTTTGGTAAGGTATTTAGCTCCTACCGCGATTCTGTTTTTATATCCTAAATGTTATAAAAACGACATAATTTTATTTCATCATCGGTAATAGGAAAAAGTTGCAGGGGGTCATGACCTGCAAATACGGACACTAAGGTATTATAACGATGTTGTTTTGGCCAAAAATTCTTTTCACATTTTACATTTTTTTCACAAATAAAAAATGGCCGAACACGTAATACCCCGCCAACAATATCATCAAATGCGTCCATTTAAAAAATCCGCAAATTTTTAAATCCAACCTCATCTGTAATATTACAATAAATCTATTAATCCAGTTGTTTCCATAATTCGAATCGGTCATCGAATTAAATGTTACGAGCCGCTTTTCGATACGGCCTGACAATGGCAAGAGTCACGCAAGACATTGCATTTCGTGAGGAGCGAGTGCTTTATTAACACATGGGCACCAATCCGTCACGCTTTCTGCCAAAAAAGTTACATCCATCATCTGCATAAACAATTGTATCACACAATTCGATCGCAGTACGCATAAAACGATCAATTAACTCGGATAATCGAACGCCATGTGGGCCGCATAATCCCGAAATGAGTCAATGATTGACAATGATGACTGGGACCAATAGAAAAGATATCCATCGAGACAGGAAGGCACAATGAACGTTTGAGTAATGATGTGATTTACATAAAAAAATAATGATACGGAGTCTGATTGTAGTATTTTAATTTGAGTATTGTATTGACATTGAGTATACATCGGCAGTTGTTAGTCGGATTACGCTGGAATCTGCGTCTTCCTCTTCAAGGTACCGCTCCTCTTGAGGCTAGTAATCGCGATGCTTATCTTTATTTTGAAGGCGGTAACACTGAATAAGGATTATCATAATTGAATCATGAGATGCATCATTTTCATTCAATACTTCAAGGGAATCAGTACATTATTCATCGAGAATAATGATTCTTGTTTGATCCTTTTAGCAATTGAAAATGGCGGACGAGAAAAAAATGAAAATCATCATTAAAATAACAAGATTAATCATTCATAATAATTTTCAACGAAGGCTTATGTCAATTTTCGGACCGTTAATAAGATTTCTTATAGATATGATTCTGCTTATTCTTGATGACACATTTATTTTTTCTCGGTACTGTACGAAGTGATCATTGTCTATATTATTTATTTCTCAGAATTTATCAGTTTACTTAAATAATTAGCTAACAATTGTAAATTTACAAATCATTTTAGTATCCATGGTTGTCGATAGATGGTTGAGAATAATTTTTCTCGGCATTAATTGGCCTAAATATCCCCAAAATTTTTAAGAATTCTCAATAAAAAATTGAAAAATAAGATGAATTTTATAAATTGAGTATTTAAAAAAAAATACTTTATTAATTACAGTTATGTTCTCGGAAGCGAATTGTTATTAACTCCATATATTTTTTGCATCATCTATAGATGTTCAACTATCTAAAAAAAATGGGATATAATGTTTCATCAGAAACGTTTATTTTTTTTTTAAATTGAAAGAAATCAGGAGAAATAAGGTAAAATGTAAGTCCTCTTTAAGATCGAACATGATCGATAAATTCAAAGGTTATCATCAATAATTTCCATAAAAACAATGTGTAAGAGGCTCAAAAAAGGTTTCGTAATTCATAAAAAAAGTATATAAATAAGTTTTCCCCAGGAAAATTTTGGAACCAGAAACCAGACTCCCACAATTATTTTCTGACTCACCTCTTAAACGCATTCTCACTTTATTCCTTATCCCTAAAGCCATAAAAATAAGAATAAAACAATATGTACAACAACCCTCATATAACGCTTCCTGCTATAGAACGACGTGTGCGACGGTCCCTTTTATAACGCTTCCTTCTAGATCGCATTTTTTTACAAAACGCTAAATTTTCAAGGTCAAATTACATATTTCATAAATATGCAATATATTTGCGCGCGAAAGAAAGGTTTATGCCCTTTGGTTGACAACACAATATAACACACGCGCGTGGACAAACTGAAAACTAAACAAGATCATTTAAAATACATGTCTGGAAAAATGTTTGACGTATTGATTTAATTTTACAAAATACTATTAAAAAACCTAACCCCAAATTTTGTATGGGTGCCTTCTATAGGGCAGGTTTCTATTGCGTGGATCCTATTTCGACGTTGTGAGACCTACCCTTATTCCCTTGGATGCTTGGACTAAGAGAATGACAAATCACAGATTTGGAATAACTGAGATCTTTACATTAGAGAAATAAAATTAAATTGGAGGAAAATGGAAAGAAAATTTTTAGGTTTCATCCGAAATTTTAAAGATTGTTAACCCATTCGTCACAGCGGTTCGAAAATAACCTTCAGTCCGAAAGGGGTCTCTCAGAGAATCTAAGCGTTTCACGTCAAGATATTAATGAATAATTCATCAATATCTTGACATAATTTGGTGGATATTTTTTAACTAATCAATATGGCGTGTAAATGACAACACACTCGGCGATGTCTCGCCGCAGACTGAGCTCTCGCATCACTTGTCGACGATAAAGGACAATGATTATTTATAATGTTTATTCTTTATACTTTTTTAGACAAACACAAACAGTTTGTGACATGTAGGATTTATAATAAAAGAGTTGTTCGAAAAAAATAATAAATTTGGGGTTCCCAATCGGCACGGCTAGGTTAATATAATATAGCATCCGAAGTGAATTCTGATAAAAAAGAAAGAAAGGTAGCTTTGCTCACTTATAAAATCAAGGGATAGGATAAGTAGACCAAGAAGATACATCATTCAGTATGGACGGTGCGGGAGTGCTCCGAATCGCAGCACCACACAGCTCTTAGCGAGGAGACCCCCACCCCGCTGCCTCCCCGCATCCATCTAATACACGACGCTGGTAGCGCTGACGAGCAGACAACGCACTTGCTCACATATATTAATATGTTATATATAATTTACTTGGGGGTACTGCAGCTCGCTCCTGTATATATTTAATACGGCATGTTTTATATTCCAAGAAGAAGAGAAGTTAAATAAGTAAATAAAAAAAAATATAAACAGACTTTTTTTAACAAATTTCTTACGAAATGAGTTATCATATCATTTTCATGAGAAAAAACCCAATTTTTTCCATATTTCATTAAATAAAAATAGAATCAGTCGTAACTAATTGATGTTTTTTTCCATTTGAAATCAATTTAATATGAAATTAAAATACGAATGCGTTTTAATATGTAATATCGCGATTGCAATACCTTTATAGACGATTGCAGACGAGTTTCTAAACGATAAAAACATTTCAAAAATATAAAAATCATAATTAAACATTGGTCACGGACTGAGGTGTGTCATATTAACATATAGATGCATCTCTGCATGGAAATATGTAATAATTGCATTAGCGTATTACGTGCACCGAACGAAAACACATTATTCACGTGTAATTTTGTTAGAATTACACAACTCACGTTGAACAATATGTCTATTACATAAAACTTTTACCACCGATAACGTGTCTGGAATGGCTCGGTGCTCTCTTCTGTAACATATAAACAGCGTGGCGAGGACGTCACACTGCCGAGTACGAAGGTTGAGCAGCTGAAATTCTTGACAGTTTTGTGTCACGTGACCATACACGTGCATCCGAATGCATGCAATGTCGACGAGAGGAAGTGCCATCGTATTGAGATCGCTCTCAGTTTATATTTATACAAGGGGGACATCTTCAACTACTTCCTAATCAAGCATATAACGGAATTTCACAATCGATTCGATCGTTACATCAGTTTCGTACAGTTTGTTCGCATTCATAATTTTAATTCGGACTTAAATTCGATTAAATTAATTACTCATATCGAACAGCCGGAAAACCTATATTCGCGTAGTTTTTCAAGAATTGATAATTTCCGTTTCGGCCGTTAACTAATCACAAAATGTTATTTAACAGTCATTGAGCAAAACGCGGATGGTCAATTTTACGCAGTACAAATTTTGCCGCAATAAAATTTGTATCATTAAGCGGCTTGAAGGTCTCCTTGCAAGGATTTTTTGCGTCGATTCACTAATTATTTAAAGATTATACGGCAAAGAGCAAACATTACTCATTAATAAAAACAGTTCACGCAATAATTACGCTGTGTTTTGAAATATTAATGTATGTATTTGATTCGACGTCCGATTGTTACAGATTACCGTATTCGAAAAAGAACTGCTATTCTCTCCATGGACGTGGAGTGAAACGTCACAAATATTTTTATTTATAGTGAAAATATATTTTCGTCGTGCTACTCAGCATAATTCGATTATTGAAATGCCATAGGAAATTACCACTTCAGATTAAATGCACTTGAATGTATAAATATATTTTTATACCTCTATCAATATTTATTAATATGTATTTAACCACTCCAAAGCATTGAACATCATTTACTAAACTACATGTAATTTTTAATTTGATTCAATCATAATTATAACATTAAAAAATCGACCATGATTTTTTTTTATTAAAAATGTAAGCAAGAGCAAATATTTTGGGGGACGAAAAAAATTAATATCGGATCAAAAAATAAGCGGAATCATATCTATAAAAACGCTCGAAAACAACCGCGTCGTCCGAAGGGGGTATCTCAGATACCCCAAGTATTTTAAGTAAAATATTTTATCAATATTTTGACAATTTTTTTAGATGGATTATTCTAAAAATAAAATCTCGGCGACGTCTTGCCGCAGACTGAGCTCTTGCACTCGGCACATCGTACCAGATGCGAGCGAAAAAAATCATCGCGCGCGTTACAACATATTGTTACAGCATATTACTATTTTTATTTTTTTTCTCAATTGCAATGAAGGACTATAATTATTTATAACGATTATTCTTTAGACTTTTTAGACAAAACACTAAAAGTTTGTCACGTGTATAATTTATATTAAAAAAGTTATTAAATTGGGGTACCCAATGTATCCAATCGGCATGGTCAGCTTAAAAAAAATCTGCAGGAGCTTTTTTAAAGATTATTCTTAATTCTATGTTCTAATTGACAAAAATCAAAAATCACAAATCCACAAAATAAGCTATATATTTTTAATGTGCCATAAATAATCATCATTTAAAAGCATCACAAAGAATTGAATCATACAGTGTTTATAAAATTTTACGTCCTGCGCCATTTTTAACCGCTAAAAAGAATCCAGCAAAATTGGAAAAATTATTATGGGTCAAAAAGGTCACTTAACCCTTTAATCGCCAAGCCTATTATAGGGATTTTTTATCGTAGTACGCCACCATTTTCAATCATAAAATGAAACGGCTAAACATATCGACATTCTAAAAATCACATTGCCTTCAAAGTATGTCTCTGCATTAATTTTCATTTAAAAATATTCTATTTATTCATAAATAAATTCGTAGTAGGTTTGCCGTGGCGCTAGTGGTTAGACCGATTTCGCGTGCCTGCACGCCGTGGCGTTTGAACGGTTAAAGGAATGTCCTAATTCGCTAAATATTGAAAAAAAATCTCATTATTACGAAAATTATCATATTCATTAAAATAATAATAATATGGCCAACAAAACAAGGTCAATAATGCTATAAAAATCAATAAACGATATGGTTTAATGTGTTAGTATGAAAGAGCAACAAAACAAACAACGGCTATTATATATTTTGTTAAGATGTCTGATCGAGACGGAATATGGCAGAAGAGGACTGCAACAAAACAAACGTTATTAGTAAAGAAACTCTATAAAATTATATTTCTACATCCTCAATTATATAACCTGAGGTTTTACTAAGCGGCACGCTTGTACCTGTGATTTAATTAACAATAAAATTGGTCCGGATATTATTATTTTTTTGTGTTACACCTAGAAGCCCCGCCCCATGTAGCACGCCAATGTGCCATGGTGCACTGGATTGGAAAAAGCTATTTAAATTTACGAAGTTTTTTGTAATGTTCGTAATTGTTGAAGTACATATTTGTAATAAGTGTCTCGTCTTGATTCAATATTTCTTCTACTGGGGTAAACTAAAATGTTACGTCTACTGGAAAATATTAACAGTATATAAATAGTCATTCCGTCTCAAAATATGATATATTTTTATCCTCCCCATAGCATCTTAACATCTTAACCTTTAGTACTAACGTCAAGAGCGATACAAAATTAGAACTCCTATTTAATGTCAAACGGATGAATACATTTAAAGAAGATTTAATTAACTGATGACAAGAGATCTCATTTTTTTAGTATACAAGGAGCGGACAATAAGTTCATGCACTAAATAATCGCTATTTTAATTGTTTTAAACTGATTTAATTATTTCAAACGAGTTATTGCTTTTATGAAATAGATAAGGGTGTTGTTAGACATATGGTTTATGTCGTGCGCGTTACATTAAAGTGTTGTAAAACAAGACAATAGTACTACGGCGACAGCTAAAAATATGCAGTGTATACATTGAAGGTCTTCATTCTGAAGACATGACCTTGAAAGCCGAATCAGGTCGCCCTTTTAACTTTGATGACTAGCTTATAAAGGTAATATTGAAGCAAAATCAAAGCAAATCAACAAGAGAGATGACAGAAAGGCTTAACACAACAAGTCAAATAGGGTCCCTTAAAATCGTCAACAGAATAACGCAGATCGCATGGTACTTGGCACAACTTGAGCCTTTTTTAACACTTTATAAGCCGCAAGGTTTTACATCAAACCTAGATTTGGGGCCGCATGGTTTCATGTAATGATAATCCAAGCTAACATGCACGTGTATCCATCTGTGGTCAAATAGTAGAATTACATTGTGCATCGTCATCAGAAAAAAATGCCAAGTGGGGGTATGGCCTTCACGCCAAAAGGCGTGAACGGCTCATAACGCTTGGCTACAAAATCACCTCTTTTGGCGTGAACGGCTTATAAAATGTTAAACAGGTGAAATAGCTCACCTCAAGGAAGACCAAGTTAAAGTTCTACATAATCCTCATCAGGGCCGTCCTAACATACGGGTCTGAATGTTGGGCACTGACGAAGCATGATGAGCGACAACTGGATACTTTTGAGAGAAGTATTCTGAGACAGATATTTAAAGTCGTATTTACGACGGGGAGTGGCGTATCCGAAGCAACGAGGAGCTGTACCAACTATATAAAGATATATCGGTCACAGCTGTCGTTAGAGTGGTCAGGCTCGTGTCAAGGATGAGGGACAGTCTGATTAACACGCCTTACTGTCCCTGAAGGAAATGAAGACCAAGGCTGAGGTGGTTGGACTGTGTACAGCGGGACGCTGCATCATTGAAACTAGAACCGGAACCGGAAGATAGAATGACGTGGCGGCAGACCAGATAAAATGGAAAATGGTGTTGGATGAGGCCAGGACTCTACAATAGGGCTGGTGCGCCTATGATGATGATAATGAAATGGGTTACCTATGACAATATCTTCCGCAAAAGATTGTACTACTTGATCTGATGCAAACATTAACACTTTATGAGCCGTAAGGCTTTACATCAAACCTAGCCTGGGGGCCGCATGGTTTCATGTGATGATAATCCAAGCTAACATGCACGTGTATCCGTCTGTGGTCAAATAGTAGAATTACATTCTGCATCGTCATCAGAAAAAATGCTAAGTAGAGTTGGCTCACGCCGCGGCGTGAACGGTCATAACGCTTGGCTACATAATCACGCCAAAAGGCGTGAACGGCTCATAAAGTGTTAATGGAAAGAAGACGAGTCAGCCATCATTTCTGTTTCTAATATAACTCTTAGAATGGAAAAATCTTTAGTTTTAAAGAGCAAGTCAATCAGGCTAACGAATATTGCTTTCTGAAGCTATTGATAAGCTGTCAGTAAGATGGGCTAGATTAATATAAAGCAAAATAAATTTCTGATAAAAAATGCAATTAATTTACGACTCGACCTAATATTTAGAATGTCACGAGAAATTTTATGTCGATTCATTGCACAGAGAGATGCACGAACTTTTTGTCCACACCTCTTACTTACACAAATAATTAAAATATTTAAATAAATCCAATCAATAACTATTTAAAGTCATTAGATCAGTTTTTTTAAGACTAAAATAATTATACTTCGAAGTTGTGTTGCACAATAATTAGCAAGTTTATTTTTTACACCATCTTTTTATCGCGCGGATAAAACATTAACATTTTTTAACGAGACGCCACGAATTGATGAGTAAAAAAATATTGTATTGGAAAATATCATTTGATCGATAATTTTTCATGCATTTGCGTTCCCTCCTAAATTTAGACGTGACATTGCAATAATTTACAAATAATTGAACGAAAAAAATGTACTCCATCTACGCCAATGGAATTGTGGCACGTAATCTACCGTATTGTAGATAGTAAAAACAGGTGAAAGGGAATTCATACGTCACACACTGCCACATCTACCCGTTGGCTAAAATTTGGCATACTCTGATTGCTGCGGATCTGTGTCTTGTGTCTTTGTCTTAGTCACTGAGCGTGATCAATCACGGCTTGCACGGATGAGGTACTCCACTGACTCACTGGTACAGATCCTTGAATCACTCATCTAATTAATCATTCGCAACACTCCAAAACATCACGGATGACTTACAGCTATTAAACAGATTTTTTTTCAGCCATAATTGGCACGCGAACATTAATAATCTAATTGATAATAAAGAAAAAAATGTTCTACATCGGTGACTGCGTTATCATATGTATTTTTAACCGCGAAACGCTTAGATCCAGATAATGGAATCTGGAAGAATTATTTTGAAATAATAATGTACATAATCGTTGACCTTTGATAGCGCAACGGAAAAGGCGTCGTGTGTGCAATAGCGTCACTGTTTCAGATGGATATAAATTTGTTTTGTGTGAAAATTTCACAACATCCTCGACAGGCGATCGGCGTGGTGGGCTTCTTTGTTTGCGGAGAGTAGCCGGCGAAAATGTATTCAAGTGGGAACTGTGGCGCCACGACGCTCGTATTTCGCAAATGTGCAATCTGCGAATTGCATTGGCTAAACGAAGAAGTCCTGAAAAAGAATGGTGCAACATCGCGTCGCATTTCCGTATTTGTCGGTCGCCCACTTCGTCGCCGTCACTTCTCAACACAGCACAATCAAGATGACTCAATATTATTATCGTTATTAGGCATTTTTTTTTCAATGTCAAGCTGTTATATATCATACAATAGAATTATGACAATATGATTCTGCGTTAATTGCAATAGGAGAATATGATTAATGAATGATTTGCGTGATTTAGGGCTTGCGGAAATCAAAATGTTTAGAAAGTACGGAGGAATTATTGCAGAAGCTTGTATATTCATGGTCCAGAGGGCATGAGTATTTTAAGCGGCTCGGTAAAATAAACCTTTTAGGTATTGATTAATCATATGAGTTGATTAATTTCATTGCACCACAACGCACACCTTTAAAAACCAACCCTGTTGCGAATGAAAAAACCGGAAGAAATGTGCTAGGTCAATACCCTCTCGCGCCTATAGGCACGAGCTATTGTTATCCAACTAAACACGTCCAAGGTCATTGAAAATATAAATATGGGTCAAATGTTTGATTTCCTTCAAATCGCAAAATACAATTAAAAGAACCTAACCCAAAATTTTGTACGGATGCCTAACTTTCTATAGCGTTTTTTTTCTATAGCGTGGTTCCTATCTGAACGCTATAGAAGGGTTGCCTGTATTTAAATTTAAAATTAACCGATACGTCAGGGCGGCTCAAAAACAACCGCTTCGTCCGAAAGGGGTTCATTTTTAAAAGGAAAATATACCCCAAGCATTTAAAGTCGAGATATTGATGAATTGCGCCCGTGGCAACAGCAGCGAATATTGTTGTTTTTATTTTTTCGCAGTTGCAGACAATAAAGAACATTGATTATTTATAATATTTAATCTTTATCCTTTTTTGACCAGTATAAAAAGTTTAGGACGTGTAGGATTTATATTAATAGAGTTATTCGAGAAAAACTTGGGGTCACGAAAAGGGCACGGCTAAGTTAATAAAACCATTAAAAACTGTAGGGTTTGAAAAAGGCATAACCGGTTCATTTTCAATCAATTTAAATTCATTCTTTACAGATTATATAGCAGTGATGGCGAACTTTTTGAGAAAAAGGCTTTATTTCTTCTAACAAATTGACAAACCAATTAAGAACTTGAAAAAATAAATTTATAAAAATCAACGCGTAGGGCATTTAGAATCCCCTAAGTGTCTGACCCGCGTGTAATAGGTTCGTCACCACTGTTATACAGCATCCATTGGAGATAATAATGTCCAGTAATGAGCAAAATTAAATGTGTTTTTAAATTCCAGCGAAAGACTCAGGCAACATTTTTTGTCAGAGTAACTCCTAACATGATTAGAAACCTAGCTTGGTTTGAAAGATCTGAGATCTAACGGGAACAGGTCTCAAGCTCATTGTGTGCACTGACGCAAAGGTGGAAGCTGTACTGCAGTAGTACCCTTAATAATCTATTTGCCTCTACCCTTCGACACTCTGCTCAACTAGGGATCACCAGAATATCGATTCCAAAGATTCTGAAAATGCTTTGATCCAAGATCCAAATGGTCCAAACTTTACTACTCCAATATACTCGTGCTTAATTCAATTTCAACACCTAGCTAGAGACAACAACTACTTTTTGTACAACATGTTAATGAGCGATGAGGGTAATTTTCATTTAAGCGAGAATTTTCTTTTAAACTGCAGCTTTCGTGGTACTGAGAATCGCAGGAAGTTACATCAGCATCAATTGCCTCTCCTGAAATGCAGTATTTGGTGTGATGGCTGAAAGAGTTATTAACTCCAATCTCTTTAAAAACGTGGCTAGCTAGAAAGAATCCACGGAGCTCTGTTAGACATACAGTGTAATCTCGATTATCCGTGCATGGATTATCCGGTTTGCGGATTATCCGTGCCTGAAAAT
>JAGXCT010033269.1:0-14000 GCA_022495035.1 Philopotamus ludificatus | reverse complement strand
TGTTTCACACAACGAGCAAGATTCTGGAACGAATTATGCTCGTTATGAGAGGTACCACTGTACTAAAAAAATAAAATTTTGCAATAGTTTCTCAACAATTAGGTGACAATTAGCTCGTTAAATAAATTTATACTAATGAAACATAAAATAATTTAATGCACCTTAATAATGAAGAAATGCGCATCGTATACATCCTATATATTATTTTGTTTTATTAAATAAAAATTCAATTTGTTCGCAATTTACGTTATATTATACACACGTACCCTTGTAATGTGAATTGGGGGTAAAGTAAAAAAAACATTTTCGATTTTTTTTAAGGGCGTACATTGGGTTCATTATTTTTTTCGATTTCCGTTCCAAGTTTTGTTTCTGATTGGTAAAAGTGTTTACCAAATTAATGCTTGTTAAGCTTCTAACCCTTCGTTATGACGGAATAAAATTTGGCTCCTTAGCAAATGTTTTTTTTGCGCCATATTTTTTTTCGCTGACAAATAAATTTAATTGTGTTTCCTGATAGGTACTAAGTTTTATTAAAGTTAATATAATCAAATATATAAATTGTTTATTCCAGATAGTCGTGACTTAATCTGTTTACGGAATTATGTCTCATCCCGTTAGAAAAAATCCCTGAATTATCTACATTAAATTATTGCGTCATTGTTCCGGAAATCAATTTATATAATGAAATCATAACACGAATAAATATGATGGCATCCGAGTAGCTCGTCTTTTTCTTAAAAATAAAATAAAATCGATTCGTTCGCTTGGCGATACCATTAGTGTCGGACGGTTGCATGAGATGGCGTGTTTCGCTATTCCCCATGGATTTCTTGTCTAAAATGAAAAATGTAATCTAGACATTAACGAATAGCATGCGCCCCAAAATTCTCTGCATAGAACCTCAACCCCACAATAGTGGTCCATCGTCTCGATTGCTACATCTCAAATCATTGTCCCAGAAATATAGGCTCGTAAATTATTTGCTCCTTTTATTTTAGCGCCATAATAATAAATCTAATTCAATTGAAGTATGGTATGCTAAATTAGAGACGAAGAAGGGGCGGGGAAATTTATTAGCGCAAGTTTGCTTTACCTCAATACAGTATACAATATCGGCTTTTGTCCTACAGTATCTTTTTAAAGTGTACTATAGATGTTGGGGAAAAAGCAGCTTTTAATTAATAACTGTGATTGTTATATAAAATAATTTATGAAAGTATTTGTTTATATTAACGATCGTATAACTTCTAAATTTAATAAGGATTTATAACTTATTTTGAATATTAGATATGCAAAATAGCAGTTGTGGTGGTAGCATTTTTTCATAATAATTGTATTTATATAAACAAAAACTTTCTTAATATTTATCAAATTTTATAACTTTGAAACCCTGGTGTTATTCATGTCTATTTTATGAGTAAAGTTGCTATAAAGACTTGTGACGTTTAATGCCACATAATATAGGTTTATTTTCGATCGATATCAAAGAAGATTCGATTACACTACATGGTGTATATGTATAGTCAAATAAAATTTATCTTGGATATATATTTAATAATATATAAACCCTACAAGTCCATTTCGTTCGTCTCATCCTGAAATTGATTGTCCAAAGCAGACACGATTCCGTGCGGCTCGAGATGTTAACCAATTAAATGGAGTTGTCTTATCGTTGGCTGCTGGCAAGAAATAAACGTAATGAAAAAGAAAATTCCAAATTATTTTTGATGTAGTCGATGGGTCGTGGTTTCTGTCCCCTTCGTGGAGCCAAACCACGCGTCACATTTGATCAAGACAAATAATGAAAAAAGCAAAAAGACACACCAAGTATATCAGATCTGGGGTAAAAAGAGTCAGCCATTATAAATAATATTTACCTTCATTCTTATTAATAAAAAATACCTATATTTTTCTAATTTGGGAGCTGTGAAAGTCATTAAAAAAAACTATGAACCTTAAGACACATTTATTTTAGTATCCCGTTTTTGACCCTTAATCTACGTTTTATTAGTCACTTCAAAAACGTAAGAACGTAAAGTATATTTTTCATCACATATATTTTTTAGTTCCCAATTTTCTGTTTCGAATCAAATTGTTAGATAAAAAATAAATCTAAAGTGATAGTAAATTCGACAAAGGGTACCCTTTCCGCGTTCGCATTATTTGATTACCCCGCGAATGAAATCTGATATTCCAACCACTCTGCCCTTTGACGGATGGAAAAGAGAAGAGCAAAAAAATATAATTTTCTTATTAAAATTCCAAAATTAACATTTGATGGCCATTTTCGGCTATCTGAAATCGTATCTAATACAATATTAACGTTCAAACCATTTGAAAACGGGGGTTCTAAGCCGAGAGCTCTTCGATTCTTATCATTAGGTATTCCGGGGTAATTTGCATTCGGATAGAAAAAAGACTGACCATTAATTATAATTTTCATGTTTGAAAACACTTTAACCCATTAGCAAAATGATATCCACTAAATTTTGACTCGATATTTATTTGATCCGCTTTGCAACGAGAGAAAAAAAATATACGTAACGGCCGTTAACTTGAGTAATGGCCCGAATAAATACGAAAATTAATCATTTACCACGATTTATGTCGCGGACGATATTTGATCTATCGATTTTATTCGAGTAATGTTATTCTTTGTCTCGGTAACCCTAGCCATATTTAATCTGTGAGAAATTTTGATCGCGGTCGCAAAAATTGTAAGAAAATTTGAGTTTTTCGGTCGAATTCCGATTGTATGCAAAAATGTAATAAAAAAGCTCTCGTCGCGACTTTCTCATTTAATGAAACAAAGAAGAAGGATACATGGCGAAGCTTTCGAACGGAAAGGTTTTCTCTCGTTCGATCGAACTCGGCTCGAGGACGATTATTACCTTTACTACGTGAGAAATTTTTGCAACGAAAGATAAAAGTCTCCTCCGGGGGAACCCAAATAGAGCTTTCGTTCGTTTCGTCAAAAAAGTAGAGCGAGAAAACGTCGAAAAAAGTCTGCCGAAAGCCCCGATTTCGTTTCAAACTCGAAACCCGGAACGATAAAAAATTTATACACTAAAATTTCGGAGCCAAAATTCTTATTTTATTATTGAGGGGAACCTCGCAGAGAACGCGAGCGACATCGGGGCGGCCGGCCGGAGGCGGCAAACCTTCGTCATAGACTCTACGTCTCCGTAAATTGGCGGTTTAAACCGTTCTTTAAACATCTTCGGCCCCTATGTAATTCGGCCGAAGCCCTTCGAAACAGAAACGAGCCCAAATTTTTCCATCGGGAACGAAACAGAAGGAAGGGGTTTTCCTCTGCGACCGCGGAGCAAAATAATTTGGATCGACCCGCCGGATCCTTTTATTTTTGCGACCCATATTCGGGGTTTCGGGAGCGAAAATTTTCAAACAAAAACAACTCTCAAAAGGATTCTTCCAATTACCGAAGCGGAGGTTAAAATTGCGAGAAATACAAGAAGGGCGAACATCGCAAGTTTCGCAATTAATCGATGATTATTTCGAGACTAGCGATCTTCGCGAGAGTTACAATATTTTCCAAAAGAAATCCGAAGCGGCGCAAAGGCGTCAATGTAAAAACAAAACATGAAAAAGAAACGAAATTATTTCTCGTCGCACATATTTTTCGATAGTCCTAGAGAATCTTTTGTTTTCTACAAGGCGGTCCTCTATCGACTCTACGATCCATACATATTCACACATATACACTTAAATATAAAAAAAAAGTTTTCTTTGTACCTTTATACGCGATCTCGAATGAAAAGTGTATCGTGCATCGAGCTCGCGGGCACGGTCGATATAAACTTATCTATTCTCCCGCTCGCCTCCCCTCCTCGGATCGGCGGCACCATATCCGTCATAGCAGTCGACAAACCGGCGACCGGACCGAGTCGATTCAAACAATTACCCAATATAAACGCTTTTATATATGTTTTAATTCAAATCATTTTTTAACTTAGATCACGTTAATTACTTTATGTATCTCGATCGCCCTCAAAACCATGGAAGACACCCTGTCGCTTTGCCGACGAATAGCGAGGGGTCACAACCATTTTTCTACGGCGAAATTCCATACAGGTATCTCAAATTAGCCAATATAAATCAACAGCCTGCCCCACGAACGGCCTAACTATTCTACGAATAACATTCAGAATATCTATTTATCACCTTAAAATCCTTTCCGGAGGGGGGTTGCCTCCAGGTTGAATTTAAAAAAAAAAACAGTCGGAATGAAAGACACCTATTACCATATCATTATAATTGACGGTTAGAATCTCTCATAAACATTTTTTTTATATTGTAGTCGACATAATCCTGCATGGAGTTGACTAAAAACCCAAGAAAACTTTGATAAATACTTGCTAAATAGGGCCAGGCGAAAGGAGAAAATTCGATACCAACGGGGGGGGGAAGATGGACGTTCAATGCCAGCAACGGCTGAGAGAGTTAAAGAAACTCTTTCCAAAAAACCGCATCCCGAGACGACTCGGAACCCCAGGGGGCGGACCCGAGAGTCCCCTCCTCCCGCGGCCAAAAAAACGCGCGGTTTCGGTCGAACGGCTCTCGCGGTCGGGAGGCCGACGGGAAAGCCGTCCGATGAGCGGTTAATTTTTTTCTCAAAATGTTGAGCTTTGGGCGCGAAACTATCGCCGTTTTCCCCCCGAAAGGATTCGAAAATTCGGGGGCGCCGGCTCGTTTCCGGCCGCCCGGAGGGGCCGTCGGCGACGTCGTCGATCTTACCTTTCCGAGGAAAATTTCGTTGCAGGCCCGCGCCGTCCCCTTCCAGTGGACGTGTCGGTAGCGCACGTTGCCGAGCATCTTCGTCCCGCGCAGGATCGACGCGTCGTACACGATCCTCCTGATGTTCAACACGTTCGTCCTCGTCCGGTACTTGTTGATCTTTCTCCTGTTGACCTCGCGCTCGTCCGGCTCCGAGTACTCTCCGGCGCTCGTCAGCCCCTCCTCGGCCGCCCACGCGCTCAGCACGCTCTCGATGAAGCTGAAGAGCTGCTGGACGTTCGGCTCGAGCTCGCTCGGGAACCGGAGGTAGGGCGACGCGCTCGCCTTCGGGGCCGCCGGCACCAGCGCGCTCGAGGACGAGGGGTGGAAGGGGCACGCGTGCCCGCGCCGCCCCGGCGCCTTCTTGGCGTGGGGCTTGCCCTTCTCCTTGCCCTTCTCTTTGCTCCTGTCTTTGCCTCTTTCCCTCTCCCTCTCGAGGGACTCGGCGCCGCTCGAGTGCGATTGCGAGTCGGCGCGCTCCGGCCGACGAGAGGCGGAGGGGGGCGCCGGCAGCGCGGGCAGCGCGGGCAGCGCCGGCGGCAGGCAGCAGTGGTGCGCGAGGCAGCAGCTCCGCTTGGAGTGGGGGGAGTGCGCGGAGTGGGGGGAGTGGCCCGCCTCGTGGCAGAAGCTGACGTCCGGCAGCCGCGGGCCCAGCGCCGCCAGGTGCGCGCGGTTGGCGCACACCTGCAGCAGCAGGTTGTCGCCGAAGTGCACCGTCTTGTGGCGGCGCCGGCGCGACTGCAGCCCGCCCTGGCCACCCTGTAGCGCCCCCTGCCCCGCCCCCTGCCCCGCGCCCTGCGCCTTCGTCATCGGACTACGCTGGTGCGAGGCGGAGGCCGCGCGCGCGCACCTCGGCAGCGACGCCCGGTTCGTCTCGACCATTACGCCGTCGCCCCGCGTCGCCGCATCACGACGAGGCCGCTCGGCTCCTCAGGATCATCTCGAGCGACTCGACCGCGCGTAGATCAGTCGGCCCGCGAGCGGACGCGCTTCGACCTCGTCGCTCTTTTCGCTGCAACGCGACGGAAACGGTGAACGGCGGACTCGGAGGCGGTCGACCGCCCGGAGCCCGCCGGAAGCCGCGTTCGACGCGAAAACCCGACGGAAACGGCGAGGAGTCGCGAAGCGTCCGCGCTGGGACGATTCGCGACTCCGATCGATCCCGCCGTTTCGACCCGCCGGCGCCGCCCTTCGCGGGCCCGACGACGGAGGGCGCGCGATTCTAAAAACCTTCGTCGTCGCGCAAATTTCGAAATATTCTTTTTGCAACGATCGACGCAAAATCTCAAACGCCGCGTCGCGTTTCCGACGAATCGAACGAAAAAATCGACCCGCCGACGATCACAACGAAAGAGGAGGGGGCCCTCGCTCCGCGGCTCCGACCGCCGGCGGCCCGAGAGCTCGCCCCGCGGTTCGCGGTTTCGAATCCGACCCGCAAGTCGATCTTCCGAATTCCGAAATAGGTCCGAGAGAGAGAGGGAGCGTGCGACGTTGTGAAGACGCGCGCGCTTGTTTCGCGGTCGGCCGCCTCATTATGAAATCGGGCCGTCGTTCCGGCGTCGCCTCCCTTCTTTAGAATTCCGTTGCGATAGCCGAGACTGCGAGAGAAGAGAAGTCGCGAAAATAGTGCATTTCAATTATTTATTTTCTTCCGCTCGCCGTTTTGTCGAATAATCCCGCTCCGTTCGACCGCCGCGGCCGCGAAAGAACGCGTATCCGGCCGAAAGTTAGATCGCGCTGACGCCTTTGCGGCCATGCGATCGCGGCCGAAAGCTCGGCCTCGAGGGATCGTTTTGGCCGCGAAGAAAGCGAAGACGTTGAAACAATACGGTCCCTTTCGCGTTCTAACTATATTAATATTATATTGTGAGAGGAAATATCCCCCGAATTCCGGATCGGTCGACGCGGGGACGATCGAATCGAGAGCGACGAAAATAATTATTATCGTAAAAAACTGGGCGTTTTTTTGCGAGGACCGTTCCTTGGTTCGTTCGGATCGCCGGAAAATATCGATCGTCGCCCGCGTCCGCCCGCCTCGTTCGCGCTCATAGCGCCGATCGTAAAATATTATCGGGTCGATAACCGAATTTTCGAGGTATTTCGGTCGATCGGCCGGGACCCCGGAAAAATCGGAATTCGGCGCCGCAAAACGGAGCCGCCGAAAAGTTTCCCCAAAACCCGAATTCCAAAAGTCCCGAGACATAAAATTACGCCCCGCGCTATAAATTATTTATGTCGATTCTCTTTCGTTTAAAAAAATGTCCGGCCCCGGTCGAGATCCGCGTCGACGTCCTCGCCGCGAATTCGATTATTTTGTATCTTCCTATCGTCTCCGGCGTCGACGCTTTGTCTTGTCGGGTCTATTCCGATCGGAGAAACGTTTCGAATCGATATATTATATTAATCCGCGAATCGTTCTAGAGCCGACGTCAAAATGTCAATATACAACCGGAGCCGGATAGTCCCGTCCGGCAAAATATCGACAAACACGGCGGTAACCATACATTTTCTGTCTGGCAAATATCTAATAATTTATGTATTCCCCGGCGCCTTCCATAGTTCGAAACGATTTTATTTAAATCGCAATATACAAAAACGGTATATTTTTTATTTCTGTATATTATTTTTTGCCGCTAGAGGTGAACATCGTAATTGGCCCTTAACGGCAACGATTTTCGGTTAGCTTTCGTCCCTAAATAAATGTAAACGATTTTATACATATTCTAAAATATAAATACGGAATTATAGACGATGCATTAAAAACAAAATTTACTTTATGTCTCGAATCTCATAGATTTTAAAGCGTTGGGACGTAACTTGGTTAACTTAAAAAGATACGTTAATCTTTTAAGATGTGTGACAAAAATTGACCTAAAAATCTATAATAAAATACAATTAAATACCGCAAAATATTAGCTATTACTGAATTTATTAATTAATGATACATATGACCCTTTCCAAATTCTCCGAGAACACATTACAGGTTTTACACTTCAAATTGGACGTTTTACAAATCAAATTGGACGTTTTGCAAATCAAATTGGACGTTTTACAAATCAAATTGGACTTTTTGCAAATCAAATTGGACGTTTTACAAATCAAATTGGACGTTTTCAAATCAAATTAGATACCTCATTGTATTTTATAACAAACGTTGTACATTCATAATACATATACATATTATGTACATTTTTAAATAAATAAAAGATATTTATTTATTTATTTGATTTGTAAAAGGTCCAATTTGATTTGTAAAACGTCCAATTTGAAGTGTAAAACCTGTATGGTTACCGAATAACGGCTTGTATTGGGAAGTAAATTTTTGAACAAAATTAGATAATAATTATATTTTTAAATGAATTATATTTTTAATACCATTTTTTTAATATTATAAGTGTACAACTCTTATTATTGACTACTAGTATATTTATTCATATTTATAAAAAAATGTACCATATCGACCTAAGCAATGGATGGAAAAAACTAAAGATTATGGATCCTGTAACCTTTTTTTGTCCACGACTTATATTAAAAAAATCCTCCGCTACAAACGATTTAGATTTCGCAGAATAACGGCATTGATGTCGATTGACTCTGGTTTGTGTGCATTTTGCAACCGAACCAGATGCAGTCTATTGATCGCATCGGCTCCCAATTAAACCAGTTCGTCCCTGCGACACAATCAAATCGGGCTATAATTACAGCAACAAATGGAGTGTTGTATTGATTCAAACGGTGGACGAGTCTGCACACATGTGCAACACGAGGGCGTCTACTTGAGTCCCACGCCTTCAAACAAGCGCCCCTAATGGAAACCGGTGGACGAGGCTAAACCGGAGGATTAGCGGCAACTTTTTCGCGGGCGCTAAAACTAGATGTTGCATTGCGGAATACATGAATACATTACTGGCAGACGTCCGACCGTTTCGCTCCCGGCTGAGAACTTTCGCTGCGGATTTACGGAAGGGCTTAATTTTTTTTTTATATTTTTAAAGAAATATGTTATTTGTTTCCTTTGTGTCACCGGTTATACATTAGGTGTGTCGCTCCATTTTTCGGAATTATTCATATTTACGAGCGAAAGGAAACTTTTCGACAACCAGTAATATATATTTTTTTCCAAAGAGGCGGCTAGTTTTGAAGAAAAGGCGGCGAAAAAGTTTTGAGAAATCTTAATCCGTTTATCCTGTTTTGTTTTATTATGTACCATCTCGCAAACTCGATATAAACTTTCTTTATATATATGTATATATATATATATGAAGAAACGAAACAATATTTTTTTGTAAAAAAATTAACTCAATATTCTCCCGAATGGTTTAATTTTGTTTTAATATATAGAAGTTTTATTTTTTCATTACGCCTTAACACATTCGCGGACATTCTTGCGTATACACTATTTATTTTTACTACGCATGAGACACTTGGAGTGCATTTAGCACACTTTTATTTATCGCGACAAACAAATTTTCGTTCACAGTTATCCATGTCGCCATTGAATTTGTGTGCAAGTTTGAGAAAATTAGAGAACTAAGGAGTTCTTCGTTTTGCGTAGAAAAACATTTTTTGACGTGTGTCTTTAATAATGACCGAGACGTATTCTTCGGAAGAACATTTGGGCAGCTGTATGCTGTTTCAGTTTCATGCCAAAAAAAATATTTGCAGGATCAGGAAATGTCAAAGATGGTTCAAAAAATTTAAATCAGGCTATATTGATTTGAAAAATGAGGCTAAAAGTGGACGTCCCTGTGAAGTGGACGAAGCAGCCCTGGAAGAAGAGGTTGAAAAAAATCCGACTCTCAGTATTGAAGAATTATCGAGCCTAGCCGGTACTTCGTGGTCGTCAACTCAAAGATAGGTGAAAAAAATCCATTTCTGCACAATTTCATTAGCGGAGATGAGAAATGGGTACTCTATTCAAACATAAGAAAAATAAAGCAATGGTTAGAGCGAGGATAAAAGGCAAGTTCGACCCCGAGAGCTGGATTACATCCGAAAAAAGTTTTACTTTGTGTAAGGTGGGACGCGAAAGGAATTGTTCATTATGAAATATTGAAACAAGGCCAAACGGTGACATCGCAAGTGTACTGTGACCAATTAGAACGTTTACGTGTTCGACAAAAAATGGACAGCTTTATTGCATCCAGCATTGCATTCTCCAAACCCCATTCCATCCGATTATGACATTTTTCGCTCATTCCAGCATAATTTACGAGAAAAAAAAATATATAAGAAGATGAAATAAAATTGGCCCTTTCAGACTTTTTCGATTCTAAACCTGAAGAGTTTTTTAGAAAAGGCATTTTCGATTAACCTAATAAATGGCAAAAGGTCATTGAAAATAATGGTAATTATTAATAATCCGCGAAAATGTTAAACTGTGCGGGATAGTTCACACGTAAAAATATTTTAGAACATCTAATAATCGCCCGATTTGAAATCAAAATGGAATATTTAACCGGACGTACCATTTCGTTCGCTCGACTGTACATCCGGTATGTGATTCAATAATGGACCCAGGTCACGGAATCTATTCCCGCATATATATGTACAATTCGCAGAACACATTCCCGTCTCTGTCAGATTGCTAAGGGTTCGCCTGTACCTTTATTTAGGAAGGTGTCGGTAACAAGAGCTCGTTATGAGAGCAAAGGTATCGCGTGACCTGTCCACGGCTTCTTATCTTCCAACTTCCGAAACGGTAATTACAACTTCCGGTACAATACAACAGCTCGCCTGAAAAATCAAAGACGTACGACAAAAAATATCTAGTAAGCGTTCCGTCTACTTAACACATTCGTGTGGTATGCCAGGTACTATTTGGTATTGTTTGTTGGTAGCAACAATTATATTACGATTAATCGTTAATAAGTTCAGATGTGATAAGAATAAAAAAACGTCCGTTTTTAAATATAAATTATCCAATAAAAATATATATCATTTCTGATATGAATAATAATCAAATCATTTGTGAAAATTAAATATAATTTTCAGATTATAGCGATTTTTATCCAATATGTTATAGAAAGTTTACCAAGAAGAAAGATTTCCATTATATTTATTTTTAGCTGAAAAATCATAATATTTCAATACTCATTATATAAATTAAAATTTAATGTATTAATGACATTCAACCGTCTTCATTGACCATAGAAGTAATTTGAGCGATCTGAAAAGTTTTTGTAAGGGCTCCCGTATTCATTATGATTCAATTCAGCTAAGGTCCAAATAAGTTTTTCTTCTATTTGAAAACCAATTTAAATAATAATTAATACGTTGAAAAGTTGCAAGTAAACTCCACAAATGTATAAAGTATTATATTATAATCGAACCGGATCATAATACTTGGACTCTTCTTTGAACTTCCACGATAAATGCGTAGAATATTTAACAATACTCTTGTTTGGTCGAGGCTTTTAAAAATGAATGAAAAAACGATGGTTGGGGATTCCAAAGTATATATAAAATAACTCTACCATCGCTTCATATCACTTGTGGAAACTTTATCCAACTCTGTCCTCTCCTCCGTTCCACTCACCGAGTGGTGTGAGTGTCACGACTCGATGGCCGACGTATAGAGTCTGGCACTCAACGTGCTGCGGTTGCGACAGCTTTCACGCCAAATTGAAGTAGCTGGTTAAGAATAGATAGAGATTCCTACAGCCTTCAATATCGCATCTGCATAGCTCGGCTATGTGTTACAGCTATCGCCTCCCTTTGATAGAGATCAGACACAAATGAAATTAGTGTGAGGAAAATTTTCCACCTCGGAAATATCGCATTACGCGCGAGGGAAATGCCAACACTTCAATTAATTCAATTAGACAGAAAACGCGCTAAACACGGTATCAAGATTAAAATTTATCAGTAATTGGTGAGGGAACATTTTGGCTGGGAGAAATGTAACCACGTGTTCGATTATATTTGTATATATAGGCATTAATTGAAACCTTGTAAACGCAAAATTCATTAATTATAAATTGTTATTAATAAACCAAATTTATTAATAATATCATAAAAATCATAATATAGAAAACATAACTGATCAAATACTGGTTGGTTCAAAACTTAATGGATTTGAGAATTTAATAGAAGATTATTCGAGAAGCCGATATTAGCGTACTGACCTCTTTGAAACTCTTTGTGACGAATATGATGACTTGTTTTAATACGATATAAAAAGTAACTGAACCTTGATACAAAATAAAGTCAGTACCACTGGATCATGAATGAAATTTTTCCAGGCGCAGAAAGATTTTTCTTTGTTCCCAAAAATCGCAAAACAAATAAAATATCTAATACATGTGGGTTAATGGCAAATTTAGCTTTGAAAATGTCAATAAAAAAACATATGAGATGTGAAAACTGGTCAGAATACAATATACAGGAATACAAAGTGTTCCTGGTTTCCAGCGTATAAGTGATGTAGATATTATTTTTAATCTCGATCAAGAGAGTAAGAAATTGAGGATGTATGTGAAGAAGAAATTATCAATAGAATTCGTCACAACACAGAACTGACTACTGTTGATATTTTATTATACATCGACTAATAGGGATTAGAATATATGGATATCATAGTTCTCAGGAAAAATCGAAATGAATATAGAAAACCTTTATCATACAAAATTTCAAATATGTAATATAAATATTTTCGAAGGAACCCGTGTATTTTAATCGTTCAAAGTTAAAAATAGCCATTTCACTCAGCTAAATATGGGCTTTAATCAACAAATAACGCTGTATATCAACCGTAAACAAGTGCCGGTGCCAAATTTGACACGTATCACCACTTGTCCCTAGCGACACCCTCCCCTAATACGTATCACGTGTTTACAAATACATGCCCCACTCCACACTCATACAATAATGCGATGGCGTCCAAATTTGAATTATTAATCCGTTCGACACGAATTTACCCCGCTTATAGGACAGTGTTAGACCCAATAAATATGACCGCAGCATTAATTTACCCGTTTAAGTCTCCCAAGATTTGTCAGTGGCCGGGGCACTAACTGCGTCGGCAAGTTTCTCAGCTTAGTAGAGTAGGTCCCCGGGGAGAGGCAAAGTTAAATCACCCCAATAACATACAGGGATAGAAGACGCAATTAACCGGTGTGACGAAGTGCGGGTGGAGGAGAGGAGCGGTGTTAGATTTGATGTGAAGCGTTTGTCTTGCATCACTGATTCCTGTGAGCGACACTAGACACGTCAATGTAAATTCATCTAAATATGGCAATTTTGAATCTACGTAATGTATATATTTACCCAAAGTAAAATGTGATTTAACAGCATCGTACGATCATTCGAATTCTTAGGAAAATTCTGAATAATCATATAAAAAATAATTTAATTCGCAAGGCAGTTATTTCCTCGATTAATGGATTTTAAATATTTTCGTTTATTTTCCTAGGTAGTTGAAGAATTCTTGAATTTATCAGTCACGAAAGGGTAATTTTGTTACAATATATTAAAGTAATAATATTATTAGTATTGTTTACTTGCAGAGGTGATTAATTTAATTATAAAATAGTATTTTATTCGATCGAAACTTTATATGCAATAAAAAACAGTGAACATCACCCCCCATAAAAATCTCTCTGGTATTCGAACACAGTTAGATCCAAAAAAAATTAATAAATCAATAGATTACTGGATTGCATACTGACTAAAAAATTAAAATACAAAATTTCATTTATACTTCGATAAAAAAAGGAAATAGGCGTCGCCTGATAAATTTGAAAAATGACTCTAGTCCAATCGATAAGGATTGTATTTAACAATAACATCAGAGTACTATGCGTATTAAGTAACGAATAATTACACGATTTTAGGATTAAGGGATACTCCAGTATTCAATTTGATTTTTTGATAATGGCGTACATACATATATGGTTCAGTGGAAAGTTCGATTATGGTCACGAATAAAAATTTGACGCGTCACAACTATCGGTTGTCGCATCGCGTCATTCGTTTTGCAGAATACCATTTCGACGAGATGGTATCTACATAGGTTTATGCCCTACCATAAGAGTAGAATATCGACAGATACGTGCGAACAAAGCTTATTTGAAACATTAAACAAGGGATGACAAGCCAGTAGGAATATGTTAGCGACACGATTTATCGAAAACACGTTCAGATGGCAGATAGGAAAGGAATGGGGCTCTGTTCAGGTATACCTCCTCTGCGTTGTGCATTGT
>JAGXCT010033268.1:0-36256 GCA_022495035.1 Philopotamus ludificatus | reverse complement strand
TTATATATAAAAAAAAATATAATAATATGTAATCGCTTCACGACTCAAAAAAAAATAAAGGGTTAAAGAAGAAAATGCATTTTTATTAGAAAATCAAGACATCTACTATATTCGTCAAGCTTCATGTAATTATCTCCCGTTTAAGCTACATAAACACATTATTCTAATAAATTAATTTTAAAACCGGAAAGTTTTTTTTTAAAAAAGTATCGTAAACCTTTTTATATTTTCAACGTCATATAACGCGGACCGAAATGCATTTTTCATTAAATATTTAAAGTGAAGCGAACCGCAATATGCAATTTATCATTTAAGTTTAAGCTGCAACATTTACGACTAAATTTTAATCAAAAAACCCCCGGTGACATCTGGCAACGTTTCGACGTCCAAAGTTCAACTTGAACTTGGTACAAAATGCAATATCGCATTGTAAAACGTCGTAAGCGCCAACTGCACTGCAACCTAAACTTTGCCCATTTGGCACAGAGCCTTTGGCAGAGACCTAGAAACCGGAAGGCACCGGACCCCGATACCGGATGTCGGTCATTTTGGCCTAGAAAATATGCGACCTTGGCACCATTTTTTTTTTTATCCAACAGCAATAAATGTTGGTCTAAGCATTTTCACGGAAAATGTGTCCGAAAAAAATGTTTGCAGATAAAACGCCGTCATTAATTTAAGGATTTCATAAGGGTCGGTTACGCCCTTTTTGCTCTCACGTATATATATATATATACAAAATTAATTAGTATTTACAATACATGACAATGATATGTGCGACTAATTTCTGCAGCTGAAAGCATCACTGTGGAGATAATCAGTCATAAATGTTACATCCAAAGCACAAAAACTAATCTTTAAGTATGAATTTTCAGCAAAAATCTTTAGTATACATCATTAGTCTCTTTAGGAAAACGTATATGTAACCAAATGTATTCAACACCTTTCAAGTCCAGAAAAGGGTCTTGCAAGAATATATCCCGTCATCTATGTTATTTAATATTCATCGCAAAGATATTTTCAGAAAATCCTGAAAGGATAAATCGTGAATCATTCCTTGCAAGAGGATGTCAAAACCTTACATAATCCGATTGATGTTGAAATATGACGAGATTGAAAAATTTCAAGAATACGGCGTATATTTTTCAGCAGTGCATTTGTCAGTTTTCAGAATCTGTATATAAAACGTGGGACTTTTGTCTGTGGCTACCCCTTTTGCGACATCCATTCGCAACAAAAGACTGCTTGCAACCCATTTGGAGGAGCATTTCAGTGCAAATCTCCGGTTGCATTAGCATCAGCCTTTGTAGCCGAGAGTTCCTTCAGCCACAAGTGGCTGAAGCCAGAGGCTTGTAGCTACATTAAACGCTCTAGTGGGCCGAGCTTCGAGCCACTGCTCCGTGAAAAGCCTACGTTTTTACATACACAAGTACTTAGGGTACACGTTTTGGTTTTGTCGGAAAATGCATTGAATTCGCGGGAAAATACGCTGAAATATCTCGTATTTTCCGATGATTATTTTTCGTTTAGGACCTGTTTTCGCACAATGCGACAGTCGATACAACACGGTTCGGTCCGCTGAATTGGAACAAGTTTTGCAGAATTGTTAGCGAATTTTCAATAACGTCACAAACAGTCAGAGCCTTTGTACTTGCAAACAATGCGAAACGCGATTGTTAATGCGTTCACTTTGCGTTTCAATAACTGAAATATGATAAATGAAAAAAATTCAGCATCTCATATATTAATTTTCATGCCTAAAATCAATATAATCATGATTTATTTTTAACGTCATATTTTTTAAACAAATACATAAAAGATTTTTTTCATTAAATAATGTTTTTCACTTTAAATAATCTATTCGACTGGAAAAAAACTTAGTATTTTTATAACCCTATGGTTATATATTATATTAATTGTACCGGAAAGAAGTCAATTATTTTACATGATGTCTGAACTCAAATAGAACCCTTACATAGTAGAGCATAGGTTTCTAACCTTTTTTTTCCTTATCTGCCGTCCTTCTAAAAAAACATACTCATCGTCTCCCTTTGAGAAAAAATACATACCATTTCCTATTATTGAAATCAAAAACGAAATATTTTTTTTTGGGAATTTGAAGTACACTCTTCTCATTAAAACTGTCAATAAAAAAATAATATCATCCATTAAAATTTAAAAGGGGAGTATTAAAAACATTTCAATGAAAATAAATTTATCACAGTGTCAGTCACAGGTGCCTGACATCGATTTTAGCAGTGCGCCGTGGCATGTACCGATAACTGACATGGTACATAATCTTTTTCAGTCACATGTAATGTTCTTAACAAAATACACATGAGAACAGAATGTGAAGATTTTTATAGCTAAAGAAATTAAATGCTAATTTTATTTATTTAAGTTGCTTTGAGGCAGGTATTTGCCCCCGGAAGAATAACTCTATCCCAACCATGATGTCATGACTGTGACGGACGTTCTCCAGGTTAAATAATTTGCAAGAATAAATAGATTTTTTCACATATTGTGATTTTTGGGTTTAAAAAAGTCTAAAAAACTTATCTAGAATTAAAAAATCGCTCCGTTTCATATTTAGTAATATATTTTAATATTCCCGTTTCAAAATAATGTGAATCACAAAAAAATATGTATTGTATTACCGCCGTCCGTCACCGGTGACTGACACCATAAATAAGGTTTTATCAAAGATTTTAAAGCAAAATAAACCATAACTTATCATCCCTATAAACAAAAGGATTCAATTAAGTTTATATAATGGCCTACTAACCCTTTTTTTAATGTTCTTGGCACAATACGTTATAAGAGAGTTAAGAATACTCCAAAAAACTATTATAAATTTTCTGGAGCTTATACTTTATATAACCATCAAATCGAGAGTATTTTTTACGTATCCCTAAAATTAACAATTTTTTGTAAAAAAACAAACCATTTAGTTTAAAAATATTTGTGATTTAGAAATCATATTTAAAAGTATTAATTATGAGATTATAATTATTTACAATGCATTTTTTAAATTATTTATTTAGATGCAAGAGGTATGAGTTTCACACACAAAAATTACCCCAGTGTCAAACCACGACACTGGTTTTAATATTATTACAGTTGGATTGAAATTGATATTATTTGCTTTATAATTATTTATTCAACGAAGGATAGATGGCATTAAATTAATTAATTCCAGCGCGCCAAACTACCTACATATTTTTTTTATGTAATGGGTATCTTCCACTTACATACCCTCTGGCCAGTGTCATAAAGAATTCCCTATTTTCGATGGTAAGATGTTTAGAGTTAGATTCGAGAAAGACGAGAAACTTGCTGATAAATCTACGAAAATGATTTAAGGAAGATGCATCTCCTTGTTCAAGACAGTAATGGAAAGGAAAAAGATAACTTTAGAAAATTTAAATTAAATTATTTTTAACTAGAGATAAGAAGCTGATTTGATCTATTGAATACCTTTTAACTTTTTTTATTAACTCCTATAAACGGTTTAACGATTTCTAATTTATTATTAATTATATCATTGACGCCAAATCAAGAAAATTAAACGTTTAATTTATATATCTTAGTTAAGTCAATATTACAGAACGATGGATTGATTGATAAGTTCCAACTAAATGTTCAAAATATCTGTCATTTATTATTATTTGGCCAAATTGCTTAAAGATTTACTCAAATTATTCTTACATACCCATATCCCTCAAAAACCGAAGATGAATAAATGACCTTCAGCTGTTATAAACACTGAAAAGACATCTCCCGAAACAAAAAAATAAAAACAACAACATTGTTTTCCGAATGTATTAGAACGAAAGCGATGTTTTTTATCTCTCCGTACCGGATATGAGCGAGAAAAAAAATCGCGCATGTGCAAGTGGGAGCGAGAAAAAATATTGTGCTGTGCAAGGCGTGAAACAACAAGCGGGCCGTTATATTATGGATTTTTCTACTTATATATATCATGAATAACTATTTTTATTCATAGAATAATCCAATTTATTTTAAATGTCAAGGTATTGTGGAATAAAAATCAGTTCTTGACTTGTAATTTTTGGCGAATAAAATAGATAATAGTATATTTTTTAGCCATGCTAAACATATATTAATATTAAAGTCATATGTATCAAAAATATACGGGGTTCGTGCGCAATTACACACCACTCGACTGGATGAGCGCACGAAAAATCTCAAATAGTAATTGGACCGGCCCTCAAAACACATTTCTATTCACAAATTTTTCGAAAAATTCCCCCGTGGATATATAATAAATTTCCCGATGCAAAATACGCAAATGAGTTGCATGAATATTTAAATTAAAACATTACGCAAATACGGTATTCGCCCAGTGTATTTAAACAGACAAGCCAACGTCTGCTAATTCTGTTTGACGTTCAGCTGCTGCAGATTTGCATTATATTTATTCCATAACAACAACGAGCTGACTATTATCACGGCGTTCACCCTCGGGGTCTGATCATTTGACTTGGCAAAGATATTTGTATCTCTCGCAGTGGGTGATTTTGCAAAGGCCAGCTGTATACGAATTAACCACATAAATCCATAGCTACTAGTCATATAATATAAGTGGACCCGAAAGTAATCGCGTATTTTATAATATAATGTTCAAGTGCAGTTTGTGTCTAGTCATGCTTAAGAAGGCACGTCTGTAAGTTTGTTTTAGTTTACAACTATTGTTTAGCATTCTTTATCTTTCGAAAATTCTTGATTTTGTCTCTCCAGGATTCATTTGATCGCCCCAGAGGGTGGGCGCCCTGCCCCTTCCCCTGCGTCCTTGTACGTTTCCAAGCGCGACGAGCTTCTCCAGGCTATCGTTTTTTCTGGCGAGATGCCAAAAGTATCGAAGAATCCTTTTGAGACATATGGTCGAAAATCGGTCTTCTTTGTACTTCCCCATTTCTTTTAGGACATACACGTTTGTGCGTTTAGAGATCCATGGTATTCTCAAGAGATATCGCCAGCACCACATTTCAAAGGCGTCAATTTTCTTTTTCATATCATCTTTATGGCCCAGGTTTCTACGCCGTAATTCAAAATTGAGAATACCAGACTCTGCACTAAACGTTTTTTCATCTTTTTTGGATATCCCCCTGTTTTTCCAAATTTTGGATGGCTTTGACATGGTATGTTTAGCCATCCCTATTTGCCTTTTTATATCTGGCTCACAATTTCCGTTACTCGTAGGTAGTGATCCGATATAAAGAAATTCTTCAACCCTCTCCAGATCCGGAAGATTAACAGATCTGGATAGCTGATCACCCCTGTCGACGATCATCAGCTTGATTTTAATAATGTAGATCTCGAGTCCTAGTTTTTAACTTTTTTGAGTAGATCGTCCATTTCTTCTTCATTGGTGGCTATCAATGTCGTATTCAAATATTCAAATCAAGAAATATAAATCTAGAGATACATCTTTATCTAGACGACCTTCTAAATATGATATATTGAGATCCCTGGTCGAGTGGAATCCTCGATTAGCCATCAAGGAATTATCGCAGAGACTCAGCTCTTTTAGGTCATCCATACAGTCACATTAACAAAGCATTGGTAAAACAAATAGAATAAGAATTTAGACACGTTCTATTCGAAGATAATAAAGAAGAGCAGAGACACGTGCAATTCTTTATTGTCGAGACAAAGAATTCGACTATTTTTACATCAAATTGTAACCGGAGATAAAAAAATGACTCGTTTACGATAACATAAGTAAAAAAAAAACGTTTTTTTCCTAATCAATCTTCCATTCCGACCGCTAAGCCCAATTTAACACACCAAAAAGTTATTTTGTGCATTTAGTGGGATGTAATATGATTACATTATGAATTATTAAAATCGGATAAAACAATTACTATCAACAATTGGAAAGTAAGTCGAAAAAAATAAAAATCAAATATTCAATTTTGTTTAAAAGAAAGAGAAAAATTCTTCAGCACGATATTGCACGTCATCGAGAAGGTAAAATGACCTAAACAAATGTAGGAAATAAACTGAGAGGTTTTGCCATACCCCCCATATTTCTCAGAACTTGATACTTCGGATTATTTGCTCTTACACACAAGAGAAAAATGTTTTCAAAATATAATTGAAGACGAAAACTACTTTGAGTATCTCGATTCAAAACCGAAAGTTTTTTAAAAACTGAAATTGAAAAACTACAAGGGAGATGGAAAATAGTTTCTAATAATAATAAAAATTATGTTTTATAATAATATGTAAAAGAAATATGAAAAAACATAAATTTAACAATCATAAAAAAATGCGCGATTTCTTTCGGGTCCCTATAAAATATAATATTTATTCTTCTTCTTATTTCATGCCTTGACTTTTAACGAATATTGTCGATCATGGATATCACCCCTGTCCTATTCATTACTGTCCTGATCAGGCAGGTGGCATCTCCCTCAAACTATTGTCGTAGATTCTTCAGCCAGAACGTTCTTGATCTTCCATGTTCTCGACTTACCCTAAAGATCTCGTATTTTATGACCGAAATAACTGAGTTTTCATATTTTTATAGTTTTTAAATTCTCTCGGTCCCTGTTCATTCGCGTCACCACCTCAACGTTTGTAACTATATCCATCAAACTGATACGGAGCATACGTCTGTACGTCTACATTTCAAAAGCTACTAGGCCTTTAATCGGCTTTTCTTTGAGCGTCCGTGCCTCTACTCCGCACAGAAGGATAGAGAACATATACCATCTCACTAATCGCATTCTTAGGGTTCGATTCAAATCATGTCCATAAAGATTTTTTTTCATCCGGATTAGTGTCCTTTAATTCGACATTCAACTTCTGTCATCCGATCCCAATTTCGGTCCAGATTGCAGTACAGGTAAATAAATTTCGATTTTTTTTTTCTCTACTAGACTTCCGTTTATATGGTAAGGTGTTTTATTAAAAAAAATTAAAACATTTAAATTTAAACCATATTTTTTTGTTATATACTCAATGAGTGCTCATAGTCCTTTTCGACAGTGTCAACGGCATACCGCAAGTTATTAAATAACCACTTCTGTGGTCAACCTCTTGGAAAAAAGTGGGTAATTGTTTTTGAAAGATCAAATTACGACACGTGTCACTCAACGCGCGCGATGCGTTCTCTAGACTGGTGGCGGAATGACCCGAACTGGATTCGGGCACATCGTACACGAAACTTTTTATAGTGATTTGCCCGAATCCAGTTCGGGCAAAGCACTGTGTCGGCAAAATACCTACCCGAATTGTATTCGGGCAAATCACACAAGGGGTTAAGACACCGTTTATTTTTATACCCCCTTTTGTGTCTTGCAGTGCTTTATTAATAAAAAAAAATCGAAATAAAGATTGAAGATCATTGGGGATAAAATGCAACTTTGTCTTCCACCACGTTATATATCAACAACTTCGGACGCCTTATGGTTTATTTTGACTACTGCTTTTTTCTGCCAGTATAAATCTGCGATCAACCGCAGATCTTTGTCATTTATTCTAGTAGATTTTAAAATCTCACCCTTTTCGAAATGAATAAATCTTATATAAACGTCCACATTGACATCGCAAAAACGTTGTACCAAAATTTGAAGGCAGAGACGAGCCTCTCTGGTCAGAAGCGCGCCGTCCATATGGCCAAATTGTGCGGTGCACACAGGTGCCACTCGGCACACCTAATCTTTCGGCGTCCTAATTTGATATAAATTTCATTAAAATCGGTAAAAAAATCCTAATTCTTTTTTATAAAGTGATATTTTTATTTTTTTATAAGGGCTTCAAATAAAGTTCTGCACACAGGCGCCGGACACCGTCGGTGCGCAGGTCCTTTGTCCAGGTCCAGGTTCTTTCGAAATCCAAACTGATCCACGCCAATGTATTTTTCTATGTTTAATTTTATTCTTTCTTGAATTATACTTAGCAGTTGTCTCGTCCATATACTCTGCGGAGATGCAGCACCCCCAAGCAAATTGAGGAACAATATATTTTTATATATCTCTCACTGAGCGTATGGGCCTTGCCAGACTCTCGAATGGCAGTCGAGGCCAAAGAAACCTAAGTCTCACACGTAACGTAAGGGCTTCTCTTTCGTATCTATACTATGTTGACCGATATGCGTCTATTGATTATGTTTACAAAAAAATGTATATAATTTCTGTTTATTAATCTGGTCAGTGTATACGCGGGCAGTGTTACTACGAGTTTGGAGTAAGAGCATTGTCTGCTTATCAGCGCTACCAGCGTCGTGTATTGAACAGATGCGGGCCGTTAGCGAGTGCGGGGGGGGGTCTCGCCCCTAAGCGCCATGTTGCGCTGCAACTCGGTGCAGTCTTACTGACTCACAGCTTCTTTGAACAATTGTAAGTATTATTTATTATTTTTACCTCGCCTTATACTTTATATTTTAAATAAAACAGCGTGTCAGCCGGTATTTCATTTATATTCGACAAAACTTGATATCAATGCGTAAGAGAGAGATGCATTTCTCGCACACGTCCATGCGTATACACACTACACATACATTGCATATTGATGAAACTATTCGAAACAACATGTCCCCGAGCACATTGAAAGTTAACAAGGCATATAAAATAACACAATTTCCGATCTCGATCGGGGACGCCGACCACAGATGTCCGCGGCTGCGACCTCTTTGCGACCAGAATGGCCTCTTTCATTTTCATCCAGTGCCCGGGGGACGTTTCTACATTTTTCCTTTCATCCGACTTTTTTAATCCCAGACGTGGTGCCCGAGAGCACAAAGGGGCCTCGCCATTTTGTGTCGAACTGCGAAAATCGTACCTGGAGCACGTCCATTGTTGCCGTATGGCTTTTTCTTGTAATTGAAAATACCGTCAATGGTAACACACTTTTTTCCATTGCAAAATTCACGCAATCCTTTCACGATGCGATTTTTCATAATACTACACATAATAAATCTACCGTGAGCGATGATAACAGGTCTGAAACGTTTAGTCGCCAGCTACGAGGGACAGTGGAGTGAATTAACAAAAAAAAATGCAATTAATTTTAATTATTAGATGAACTTATTATTAAGTCATAAAAAATACCTCTGAATCATACTGGAATTTTAAATTAAATTTATCAAGAAAAAAAAAATATAAAAATATGTAGTTTACTAGTTGTACCACAGTACTGTAGTGAGGTTGTTCGCTAATGCCATTTAAAATATAGTGCGACATCAGTTTCCACTCCGACAACTCCATGCACACACATGGCATATTAAACCATAAGCAGGTGTCTTCAACCTCATTCAATAATAATTTATTACATCATATTTTATAAACTTTCTAAAATGGATTTATTCATTTTAGCTATTTTAATAATTAATTCGCAAATATTTATATGCGTTAAATAGAGATCTGTACTTCTAAATCATTTATATCTCACGACACACTTGGATATACATATATGTTTTCAAGCACAATCAATGTATATCACGGCTATGTTAAGAAACGTGCCGATGGGGTCCACCTTGCCTACCCCATGTTTTCGATTTTTATCGAATAACTCCTTTAACACTCAGAGACCCGGTCCCGCGTTAGTGCGGACATTTTCGTAAACGGTAAACACCCGCTCCCGGCACTAACGCGGGTTCACACTAAACATGCTATCTAATGCGCTAAAAAAGGCTTTCTTTTTAAGTTTTATGACTCGACACAGTTTCTTTCATTGCTCTGCATGCCTTTGTAAAATATATGACATGTATTTATTTATGGCTAAAAACTGTCCTTGAAATAACAGATTATTTGGATCTAAAACTTTCCAGAACTTAAGCAAAATCGCAAAGTCGATAAAAAGATGCGGGTTTAGGTGTAAGTTTCGCCTGAAAACAGCGAAATCCTATATATCACAAACTTTTTGTATTTGTCTAAAGAAGTCTATAGTCTTTTAGTCTCTATAATTGCGAAAAAAACAACAATATTCGCTGGTGTTGCCACGCGCGCGATGTTTTTTCTCGCTTGCATCCGGTTCCATATCCCTAGTGAGAATAAAATGTGCGATTGATTTCCGCATCATATTTATTAATTCAAAAAGCTAAAAAATCGATTATATTATGAAACATATCATGAATAACTATTTTTATTCTTATAACAATACATTTAAAAAAAAATATCAAGCTATTAATGAAAAATTTATCAATATCTAGATTTTAAATACTTGGGGTAACTGAGATACCCCCTTCGGACGACGCGGTTGTATTCCAGTCTCCGTCACGGATGGGTTGAAGTACGTTTATGATTTCTTTTGCGTAAACACGGACAATTGCGCTCATAATAACGTAAACAACGTCATATCCACGTCGTAAAAAATATATTTAAATAAATAAATATATTATCTATTTTTTTATATATATTATATATCGATTTTCTTATTCCCAACCAAGATCCTGCTGGAGAAATTAGGCTTAAAAGATTACGAATCGATTTAAAAATTTAAAGCACTGATATTCTCTAGAAAATTATTTAAATTGCACATATCTTTTACATTTTACACTTTTTCTTAAAAAAAAAGGTTTAAGAAAATTACAGAAAATGTCAGCGGGTTAGGCTAAGTATATTTACTAGATACTCCCCAGATTTATAAACAGTGGTTAAAATGTTTGAGGGTGCTGCGGAAGATTAAAAATTTAAACGCGGGACTGCTCCGTGTCGAAGCCCAACAGAGCGCTCAGCGACGAGACCCCCCCCCCGCCCCCGCTGCCACCCCGTATCCATCCAATACACGACGCTTATACTGCTGACGAGCAGACAGTGTTATTGCTCTACACTGCGCAGCGTAACAGTAAATATAAATTAAATTTAATTATAAAAATACATTTTTCCTCAATTTAGTTAGAGGAGCTGCAGCTCCGCAGTGTATATGGATGAGCCGCCTCTGTATAAAACTAAAAGACAACCATATTTTACGATCCTTAATTGTTAAAAAAGGCTATATATAAAAAGCTAATATATAGAAAATGGTTTTAACTAATAATTGAATTGTTATAATATATAAAAGTCTTTGTTTGCTTAAAAACGTGTTAATTTATATCCCTAAAATTAATTAAATATAAAATTGAAATCATAATTACGGAATGAAAATTTATTTGAATAGGCACACAACAAAGGCTGTTATGGCCAATAACAAAGCATACAAATTGGGGACGTTTCAATACATTTGTTTTTAATAATACCGTAAATCTAAAATCGTAAAGCGCTTTTAAATAATGCAAAAAGGATATTTACTCCTATAATAAGGATTTATTAAATATATTAAAATTAATATATTTATCAGAGCATAAAAACTGGTTCTAGTGAATTAGTGTTGCTTCAAAACCGTGTAAAAATAGAATTTATTATATATATAATACTGGATTTCTTCAGTACATCTTTTCTCCCAACAATCAGTAGAGCAATTTGCCGCTCCCTTTCTATCCCTATCCCGTCTCTCCCCATAGACTTTATCTCTAGGACAATATTTTTATGTGTACCACGACTCTCAGTCCCCTATTCAAACGATTCAATTCAAAGCTTGTACGATCCCATAATTCAATTTGCAGTGCCGTTATAAGACCCGGCGAAATCGTGTGAGGAATAAGGGTATTACAACTAATGTAATGTTTGTCTCTTCGGCAAATGGCGGAGGTGTATTGTGCCTGTGTACACAAGAAATCCTATTATCAGGTAGCTAAAAGTTGGCGAAATATTATTTAGAGAATAAAGTCGTGTGTGTTTAATACATAAGCTGGATTTAAGGAAATGGTCGCCTACCTATTTCAAAACGACGCCGAAGTGTAAATTATAACATACAACTTACGGAGAATTTTCCGGGAAAACTACGGAATAAAGATGAACTATACAGGGTTTGAACGAAATATATTAAAAATTAATCAATAATATTTTTTGTTGTTGTGATGGTACACTTGCCTCTGACGTATCTTGACATTAATAACCGTATGCGGACGATGTTTGTTGACTATCAAAAAGTTTTCAGGTGTTTTGATGTGTGCGATAATTTTTTATCGTGGAAAAAAATGGCAAACGTGGAATTTAACCCTTTTACTCACACGGGGCCGATCATCGGCCTCAAAACTTTCATAAAAAAAAAATATGCTAAATATTTTTTATTTCGTTTAATTTAAATTTATGATGTTTTAAATGATGCATTTTTAGTGTAATGATACATCTGGGGTGACATGTTCACAATTTATGACGATTTATTGTTTTCTACCAAAAATGGCCCGATAACGATGAAATTATGTTCATACCATTTTTTTTATTTTGTATAAAAATCTTCTGTCCAAAAATCTGATTAAATTATTTATAAGGTATTAAATAATTATAAGAACCTTTGTACAAATTTATAAAAAGTTCCTGGAAGGGTACATGATATTTGATAATTTTACGAAACAATAGTATTATTTTTTTATATCCATTTTCTATTTTCATTTCCAATCAATTTCTTTACATAAAATAATTAATTTTTATGTTAAAAATGATTCAAACACAAAGTTTATATTGTTTTAAGAATAAATATTTTTTTCTTTTGTTTATTTATGTTTTTATACATATTTAAAGATTGGTTATTATCATACATTCCACAGTGAGGGTCCCACAGAAAGATTAAATGTTTTTAAACGCATCATTAGGTGAGATAAAAAATATAATGAAAACTATCATTTTTTACACAAAAATGCTTGGAATTCTTCGCATATTCTATGCAAAAAAGGCTGGGATTAAAAGGGTAAAGTCACCACAGCTACCATGACTTCTTAAGCCTAGCCGTGTCGATGGGGTCTATTTAAGACCCCAAGTTTTTGTCTAAAGAATAAAAATAAATAATCATTGACCTTTATTGTCCGCAATAGCGAAAAAAAAACAACAATATGTGTTTTTATTGGCATGGGCGCGATGTTTTTTCTCGCTCCGTACCGGATGCAAGCGAGAAAAAACATCGCGCACGTGCAAGTGCGAGTAAAACCGTACTAGGGACGCGTGTGGCTAGAACTCTGAGATGCCGACGTGCCTCAGTCTGCGGCGGGACATGGCCGAGTTCGCACGTCACTTACGCGTCATATTGATTAGTAAAAAAATCCAAAATATTGACCAAATTATGAAGCATAATAATAATAATAGCCATTATTATTATTAGAATAACCCATTTTTAAGCATTTAAGTCAAGATATTGATGAAGAATTCATCAATATCTTGACTTGAAATGCTTGGGGTCTATTTTCATAGTAAATAGACATCGGGCGACGCCGTTTGTTTCGAGCCACCGTAATGGATAGGTTAAATACACGAATTTGAAAAAAAATGAAATATGTACAAATGTGGAAGGTGCATGAAAATTAGAAAGAAAATATTAGTTTCAAAAACTCTATATAAACATGAATTCAAAACACAAAGTTCAGCAATTTTACACTGGCTGTCTTGCTCTAATGATAAAACTTGCTAGCTGACATTTTAGACTAACTTAATCTGAAACTTCTGCGAAAGAAAATAAACATTTTCAAATTGCAAGAGCATTGGATATCTGAAAAATTCTATGGACTGTGTGATAATTGAATTTTCTCGAATTCCTTGAAAAGCTTTTAACGTTACCGCCCTCAGATGACAAAAGAAACGTTGTTAAATCTAATTAAACCCAAAAATTGTAAGGTACCAAGTCTTGGTCAATAACTACTGTTTGATTCAATGAAATAACTTTCTTTATTTTTTTTCAAGTCAAATTGTCTGAAAATTTTCATAAGAGTGGTGCAATTTTCCGGCAATTTATATTTTTGTATAAACTCCACATAAATTAACCCATACACGCAAACAATCCCCAGTAACCCAACCCCCTCCATAAATCATTTCGCTAAGTGTCCACAGTTTTTTTTCGGTAATCAAATCTGAGATTCCTTTTGTAGCCGACAGAGTGTGAAAAGAGGGTCTATTTATGGAGGTGGCACTCCGGGGCTGAGGGCAATTTTCCTCTTCTTTTCCGTATTAATAATTTTCTGCCAAACGCTTCCGAGCTTCGACCTTCCACGCCCCACTCCACTATCATTTGTTTAACTCGATTAGGCGATAAAGTTTTGTCAAGCGTGCAGGGGGTGACCCAGTATATATCTGCGCCCTACAAAGCCACTACCCCCGACTCCATTGTGTCCGGAAAAACTCCCGCTTTTCCGGCGTATTGGACTTCTGTCGAACAGAGATTTACATACGTTCGGTAGACGCGAATGAACAACGAAAAATAGATAAACACGAAATAATAGCCGAGATACATGCGAGATTTATAGCGGAAAACTTTCTTCTTATTTTGGGCTGCTAAAGACAAACGCCGCGTGCCAACGCGAGTGCGCATGCGCCAGCCGACCATAATCGTCAACCTTGAACCAAAGTTCTTATCCAGCACGTTACAAAACAGCACGTCGCACCCGTTTAATGCGAGATTTGTGCTAATTGCAAAATCATAATGCTAATTAAGCATCCAGGGCCGGACTCTGACAGAGGCAAACACATGTAGCACGTGAAATATGCGCCAAGTTTATTCACCGCCGAGGACGCATAAATCTTTGGCCAAATTGCGATACAGTCGACCTCTTATCGGAGGGATCGATAAAATATAGCCCGGCTCTAATTGAATTGTGCAAACCCTTGACATTAATATTTGCAGATATTGACCTACGGTATGTTTACGGTGGGCACTGTGGCGAAGAACGAAGGCTGGAGGGAATTTGCAACAATAGCAAACACCAAAGCTTTCTCTTCAATATTTTTATATATTTATTTTATTTTACTAAAAAATATTACTCTGATCTGATGTGAACATTTCCATTCGGGCAGTCATCTTCATGTGTTTAATCAACTAGAGAATTCTGGACAGACGTCTTGTGATCTTCTTTTGCGTTCTATATTTCCAATCACCTACTTCAAGTTGTCATTTCTTCATCTTGAAACATCTTGAAAAAACGGTAAAACAGTCAACCATTTCGGGAATAGTTCTTCTTCATATTTTAACCTTAATTCCTCGGGGAATTACATATTTACGTCTTTTAGCTGCCCAAGAGATCAGTGTTCAGTATTTTAAATGCTCATCTAGCTCAAACTTTGATGCTTTTCATTTTATATAAACAAATACATAAGATTTGATTTGTTTTTTATTTTATTTTCTACTTCTGGTCCTTGGATGGAGCAGAAGATTCGGACAAACCATGAAATCCAAAACTGCTCTGCTTGATATTCTAATATTTTATAGTATATATCCAGATTTAATAATATAATCCAACAAGTTTTTAATGGAACAACTACGGGGACGTGAGATTCTTGATAATTGAAAAAATCAGTCATTCAATATAAATTTTCCCATTTTTCATGTATTTTTCATAAATTGGGACTTGTCTAAAAACAATTGCCGAAAAATATTTTCCCTCTCGAAGTACTACACATAGCTTTTAACCCTTTAAAGCCAATTATATGGATTTTTACCGTACGCCCCATTTTCATATCATAAATTTCAAATAAAATGAAACCGCTAAACATATCGACATTCTAACAATCACATTGCCTTTCAAAATATGTCTTTGCATTAATTATCATTTAAAAAAATTATATTTATTCATAAATAAATTCGTAGTAGCGTTTGCCGTGGCGCAGGTGGTTAAACTGATTTCGCGTGCCTGCACGCCGTGGCGTCTGAACGGTTAAGGATAGGTTTGCTGATTTTAATTAATGATTTAATCGATCTTCAAGTAAAAAAAAAAAGTCTTTACCAGTCAAAGGATTGAAGAAAACTAATCTGAAACTATGCTTTCCGAAAATACGACATTATATTTGGGTCCATCTAATATATTTATATAGACCCGTCATAGCTTGGAGGTAATTACAATCAAATTATGATTGTTAAAGTTAATTGCCAATAAGCGCTGATAGTATTCAGATGGGTGACCATCCTGAATACTTTTGAGTGGCGCTGGTCAACAGAAGGATGGGATAAAGGCTGACGACCTTCATTTCACAAAAAATAATTGTCAAAAATATAAGCTGGGAAGCGGGCAGCAGTGCTCTTCAGTATAAAAAAAATCACGGCGGTGCAGAAGGCAACGGGTCACGTTCCTCAGACATGAGGGAAAGTGGATAATATCTTAAAAAAAAAAAAAAAATAAATTAATATGTAATCGCTTCACGACTCAATAAAAAAAATATATTTATATAATTCAATGTAAGCAAGCATATAAGCACACAGAAAATAGAAGTAGATAAGTTTTGGAGGAATTATCTAATTTATTACTAACTCACTATCCTAGTCGATTCTTAATGCTAGATTAAAATTAGAAAAAGAACTAACTCACTATACGTTATACAAAGTTTTCTAAAAGATTAAAACCAAATTATGAAAAACGGGGACATATCCAGGGGCTGCTCTTCCATATACACTGCAGTGCGAAGCTGCAGCACCCCCAAGCAAATTGAGAAAAATATATTTTTATATATTAATATTTATGTATTATGTATAAGAAAAGATAAATATTATTTATATTTATTAGAGAGCGCGGCCTGCTTGTCAGCGCTACCAGCGTCGGGTATTGGACGGATGCGGGTCGGTAACGGAGTGCGGGGGGGAATTTCGCCACACACATTTGTTGACCTCACCTTATTTTTTTATATATTAAATAAAATATGAGCGAAATAAGCTTTTTTAATTTTTAATATATCGCAGCACCCCCAAATATTTTACCCACGAGATGCCCACTAGGCATATCCTAAATAAACGATTGTTCTGGTATTCTCTATATTTACATACGGCGTATACCTTCTAAATGCGGTACAGGCCACTCCTGTTGATAATACCATGAACTAAACGCACAAGCGGTTCTGTCCAAGAATAACTGGGCATCAAAAAAGATAACTGATTTTCAGCAAAGAGGATCGTTTGCTACTTTAGACATCTCGCTGGAGGAAACGATAGCCTAAAGACGTTTATCTATGCTCACCGACTAATGTTGCTCGAGAAATATTTCTCAAGAATTTCTCGAGAATTTTCGAAGATAGAATAATGATAAAATATATTTTATTGTATGCAGAATTTTTTCCATATCAAAATTATAATATTTTCGTAAATCTATTTATATAAATTTTTCGCTATAATTATTATAAAAAAAATACTTTTACTAAGATATTTCTCGAGAATTCTCGAGAAAAAAGTGAGAATTCTGGTTTTCTCGAGAAATGAAAAATGTCGAGAAATCAAAAACACTAGTACCGACTTATAAAGATCCAGAAAACAACACAATCGTCGCCTATCAAATTTATAATAATAATAATTACACGATGACACGATCATTTTTTTCCAATTTAATTACGAACCGATTCTTGCCAAGCCGTGGTATTCGAGGTGCGTGCACTTATGCCGGTTAATTGAATATATTTGTCCCGGTGACGTCACAGGTGTTTATCCCGGGTCGGAATTCCGGTCACGTCTGTCGACACGAGCGACATCTGCTCCCGGCCCGCGTAAGTGATAGCGGCTCTAATAAAGTGCCTTGGCACAGCCCTGAATACCGGATACCGGAACCGGCTGATTGATAACGAATCACTCTTGCCTCTGAAATTTCGGCGCTAATACCTGGACGGATTTAAATAAGGCAACCGTATATTTAGAACAGATTTATTCGGTTGCCAAATTTTTTTTTATATTAATTGAAAATTTGTTTTGAAAATATATTGTCGAGTTTTCGGGTACGTACGTCGCTTTTTCTATGGCGACGTCGATTTATGGGAAGATTAATGGAAAGATAGGCGATAAGACGTGACGGTAGTGGAGACGAATAGTAGCAAATCCCCTGGAAAATAGTTCATTTTTATAGAAAAAAAATTATGCTGAAGTTAATGTATTGAGTTTCACTATTTGTACATTATTTTACTCGTATTCTCGATTCTGATGACGCAAGATATGTCTATGATAATAAAAGATTTTATGGAACATCCCCTTGAAACAACATATTTATTTTATGTATTATAATATTGTCCTATCGGCAATTGAAACAATAAAAAAAGGGGCAAAACTCAATGGCTAACGTTTCCGAAACAATAGGTTTTTTGTACGTATATCGGGAATCTCTTTAATTTAATCGAAAAATTAGAGTTCGAATAGAAAAATATATATTATTCATTCATAAATAATAATAAAAAAAAATAAGTAATGATAGCCTTTCTCACTTTAAGTATATTTTATATAAAAAATCATTTTGCAAATCGAGTCATATGTTACTCGTAATCATATACAATCTCGTATTTTTTATCTCATACATAATTTATAGAATAAAACATTTTTCCCAAATTTAAACAAAATTAAACTAAACAAAAAAAATAATGCCTTTAATAAATTGGTATATTTTTTTTGAGGATCAGAGTAATCGTATTTTTTATAATAACCAATGTCACAAAAATAATAAAATATATTCACAACCAAATATTAATTATTATTTTTAATATTAAAATAATTTTTAAAATTATCTAATTAACACTTTTGCTCTTTTTCTAAATTATTTTCTACCTATTATTAATTTTTATATTAAAGTCTTATATAAAGTCAACCCTTCTATAGCGCTCCCTGATATATAAACCTTCCTGCTATACCGCAGTTTCCTATAACAAATTTGACAGTTCCTCCTATAGCGCACCTTCCTAGAACGTTAATTAGAAATATATTAAATACATTTGATGTATTTATTTCGATAAATTTTTAAAATACAATTATAAAACCTAGAAAGTTTCGTATGTGTGGGTCTCTATAGAGTGGTTCTTATCTCAGCTTTATAGAAGGGTTTATTAGATTATTATTACATTTTTAGATTTTTAAATAAATGTACTATACAGCAGTGCTAACTAAACTTTTTCGGTGTACGTATCTCAAAATATTATTAAACTGTAATAAAGAATCTAAAAATAGAATAGATTGTAATTAAATAATGTTTAATTAACCGAATGTTTTTTCTACACCAAATACAAGAAATTCTATTTATTGTACTAATTATTTAATATTAATGATATCCATTAATAATTCGGATTACTATAAAATCAACAGTGGCCGTATTTTATGCATCCCTGATTTAAATTAATGTATACATTTTACTATGTTTTGAGAACATAATGATTTTCAAAACATTTTATTAAAAGAATTAAGTTAAAATTAAATTTCTTATTGTATCGCATCTTTTATATTAGTTTATCGCGGATCGGCATTTGAGTAGCACTGATACAGTTTTTTTACGCCAAATACACTCTTTTACAAATCAAATGCATGCTTTTACAAATCAAATGCATGCTTTTACAAATCAAATGCACCCTTTTGCAAATCAAATACATCCTTTTGCAAATAAAATACAACTTTTTACAAATCAAATACAACTATTTGCAAATCAAATTGACCCTTATTATGACGAAAATTAAATTAAAGAATTATATATTAGGAAAACGGAAAGAAATGTCATTTTTTGTTGTATAATTTTGAAAACCATTTGTCACCGACTGCCGTTGAGTTAACATGTAGTGGTTGGTATCGTTTTAAAGCCCTGTTAGTAATTTAAGAGACACATTGAACACAATCAAATGAAGCTGGCTACTCTGACCATCTGCGATATTTATTGAAATATTTTCAACATAGATGGATTATAAATGGTTTTGAAAACTCGTGAAAGTCCGTTAAAGGACAAACCAAAATCAGGGAGACCTCTTAAAATCAAAAATGACACTCTTAGCCGTGCAATATCTTGACTTGAAATGCTTGGGGTATCTGAGAGACTCCCTTCAGACGACGCGGCTGTTTTCGAGCCGCCGTGACGGATGAGTTGTGGGGTCGGATCCGAGTAAAAAAGTAAAGGGATTGTCATAAGACTTTGGTTTTCCATTGGCAATTATGAAGGATAATTTTAAAAAAGAGAGGAGTTACAGGAGAGGTAAATTGTGTCCAATACGGTTTAAAAAAACGATCAGTTTTAGGCAACAATCAATAATGAATATTCCAGAATACTAATGAAAGACCACACGCAGTAAGAATTACGCCGAAAAAAAATAAGAGAACTAGGTTTAGAAGTTCTGCAACATTTACCATATTCACCAGATGTTGAACCTTTAGTCATTACCTTTTAAAGTCGAAGGGAGATGCGTTTCGATATAAAAAAAAATACAAATGTTGAACAAGCCTGTGGAGCAAGATCATAGAAAATAACAGAAAATATTTACCACAAAACTTTTTGTTGCAATTAAAAAAATGGCATTTCTTTCTGCTTTACCTAATATTTTTTAATATATATACTTTTTTATCCGTTTTTTCAAAAACGTAAAAAACGGGTACCAGTATATTTATTACCCCGAATTGAGGTTAACCCACTAATTACGTTTTTTTATCAGTTCCTTTAAAAACGTAACAACGGGTTCCACTGTACTCGTTACGCCGAATTAACGTTTTTCCGTTAATTATGTTTTTTTTATCAGTTCAGTTTTTGAAGTATACATATTGAAAACTGTTTAATTGTTTAACTTAATTTTTAAAACGGTCAATTTGATTTGCAAAAAGTTGTATTTGATTTGTAAAAGTTATATTTGATTTGAAAAAGGATGCATTTGATTTACAAAAGGGTGTATTTCACCTAAAACAAATGTAATATAAAAATCAGAACAAAAAGTACTAATAATTTGAGTATCAATTAATTTACAAGAAAACTGATGAAAACTCTAACGAAAAATTACACAAATGATGGTTTAGGTTAAAAAAAAATAGAGACTGAAGAAAAATATAAAATTATGGGGGGGGGTCTTATCGCTAAGCGCTGTTTAGTGCCCCAACTCGAAGCAGTTCCGCACCGTCCATACTGAGTTACTTTTGATATATACTTTTTTTAATTTTTAATCTTTTGCAGCACCCCCAAGTATTTACCCGAATTTTTAGTATTTTTTTTTTGAGTAAGCACACTTTTTCAGACGCACTTTAACACTTTCTTTGATTTTACTTACAAAAAAATGAAAAATGTGATAAAAAAACTTTTTCTTACTAGGGAAAAGGGAGAAGAAAAATAAAAAGAAATAAAACATAAACGAAAGGACAACGTTTCACTACCATTGAAGTGATCCCTGAAGAAGCTGAAAATTAGGTTAAAGAATCGATTCGAATATTAGATATGATGACACAGATTTTTTGAGAAAAACGAAAATTCAGCATATTTTTTATCGAGCTTCGTAAAACGACAAATCGCACCGCAGTAATTTTCGACGTTAAGTCGTTAAATTGAGATTATTTTTGCGTTTGATTTACGATATTGGTAAATATAATTAATGATAATTTTATATTAAAACCGGGAGCCATGCCACGATAACATAATCCGTGTAATTTTATCCCATCATCACGGAAAACGACATATTCATAAATCCAATTAACGGCTTTGCAATTTCCCATACATTGTGTGGCCCCTCTCGCATCATGGCCTAGTTAACCCATCGCGTCCGAGATGAGAAGAACATTTTGATTTTAATTAAAGCGGTATTAGCCCTTGTACCCGAGGGCATCGAGATACATACCCCACTAGTATCGGCAGACCAAACACCATTCATTACCCCCCACCTCGCTAACCATATCAATTCGCAATGATCAAGTGTCGATAATTAAATCAGATTAACGTCAGGGTGCGGCCCTGTACAGGTAATCGCTACATTCGCCCTCTCGCCAAATCAATTTAGCGAGCACGGGGGTACGTCGAAATTTTACCAATCTAAACTACCGACGAATTTTGGAAATTGGAAAAGTTTCATTAGACAAACAGCGGATAGTTTCCGCCGAATGTAAAATGTAATCTGAATTTATGATGAGCCCAAATCGGCGGCCGGGTCGCTGATGAATAAAACGAGTTAAACCTCCCGTTGCTAATGGAAATGATAATCAAATATTTATGTTACCCAAAAACTGTGAATAAGTCATAGAATTTCACTTTAATATTTTTTAAGTGATTGATTTTCAATTAATTGTGTTATTAAATCAAATATAAAATTATAAATAATTTATAATATATGAAAATGTATATGCATTAGGTTGTCAATAAACCCCTACAGAGAATTTAATTATATTTTTTCACAGCCAACTTTACACTTAAGCCGCATAATCATTATTTATTTATTTATTTTATTTTAAAGACAATGCGTGATTGGCATTACAGAATAACCCAGGTCGCCAATCACGCATAAAAACATAAATAGAATAGTGAGAAAAAAAAATACATAATTTCATGATGCTATAAAGCACAACAAAATAAAAAAAAGTAAAAAATATTGAAATAAAGAAAATAATAAAATAAAGATAAAAGTACTATATGTTAAAAGAAAAAACAAAACCGCCATTAGTTGGTCCGTTATATGAAATTGCAAAACTCATACAAAAAAGATCAACGAATGGCGATATTTGACTCTCAAATAAATCCGCCATATCTTGGCCAAGCGGTTACAGGAGGATAGCCTGGTTACCGGAGTCCTTGAGCACCTTAAGAACCTCCTCATCTATGGAAGAAAAGCAAACGCGAACGAGCTCGATGGCAGGAGGTGGCGCCCATAATAGCAACTCCGCACAGTACACTGGGTTGCGTAATTGCGCCACAGCTTGAAGAAGTGCTTTGCCAAGTAAATCGACCTTCTTTTTTCGAGGGATACAAACCGCAGGCAGCCCTGTACCTATGCACTGGGGTATAAACTTGGGTAGAAATATTATATATTTTGACAGCTGATATAGCATGGCTTGCTTGTGCAAAAGTTCGATTGATTCTGCGCAGTAGTTTTTGGTCGATACCCTTTCAAATATGGAAAGTGAAAGCAGCGTTTTCAGAATATTTTACTTTTTTACTATCGAAAAGGTACCGATCGAAAAGAACTCGTGAGATCGCTGAAAGATTTATCGAATACGACCGTTAATGATCATTTGAAACGCCTAGGTTTATTCTTAAAGCTCGACATATGGATTCTTCATGTTCTAACGGAAAGGAAATCTTCTGAAACGTTAAGAAAATGTTCCATTTTTTAAGCGCATCGTCACTGGTGACTAAAAAATAGGTTGTCTACGACAATGTTAAACGCAAGAGATCAAGGAGTAAAAAAGATGAACCGGCTCTAATCTCTTCGAAAGCCGATATTCATCAAAAAAGGTGATGCTATTTGATGGGATTTCAATTTTTTTGAGCTCCTACTGGACAACACAACGATCAATTCTGAAGTGTACTGTCATCAGTTGGACAAATTGAATGATTCACTTATACAGAAAAAGTCAGAATTGATCAATAGAAAAGTTGCAGTTTTCCACCAAAGCGAGACCTCATACAAATTTGTTTGAAGCTCCCCAAAAGCTTTTACAACTTGGATGGGATATACTGCCAGACCCACCATATTCTCCAGATCTGGGACCTTCTGATTATTATTTGTTCCGGCCTCTAAAATTTTTTTTAGACGGTAATACCCTTACTTCAAATGAGGAGGTCAAAATTCACCTGGATTAATTTTTTTGCCAGCAAAGAACAACAATTTTATGAGCGTGGAATCATGCTACAGCTAGAAAGATGGCAAAAGGTATTGGACCAGAATGGACAATATAAAATTTAATAAAATATTTATTCACTATGAGAAAATGGTCTTTCATGTTCATAAAAAAACGAAATTACTTTCCGAACAACCTGATAGTATAAATTGTGTTTGCGTTGTACTTGAACTAACATTTTTTATCAGATTAAATTAATTTTATCCATTTTTTTCATGTACTATATATGATATAATAATATCGAGGTAAACATTAGAAAGTCAACTTGGATTATTAAGGGTTTAGACAGGCGAAGATTAGATGTCTTTAAGATGTTGTGTTAGAGACAGATGCTGCATGAATCCTACAGACGGTCAAGTTAATTAATCTGTTTATATTTGAGGAGTTGGAGTTGAGTCCACAATTTGATGAGAATATTTTTCGGATATTATCAAGAGAAGAAACCATGTTGAAGATAATAAATATAAATAGAAGCGTAGCTAGAAATTTTAAGCACTATTCCAAACGTGCCCTCAAAAATTTACAACTGTAATAAAAAAAATCAAATTTGAGTCACTCATACTTTTGGGAGGGCAGCCCAAAAATAAACACCAATGTTCGAATTTTTTTACAGTATCGTATAATTTGTTTAGCCTTTTTAAATTTTTCTAGTATTTTCCTAAAATTACATTAGATTTAAAATAAATAATAGTGCCAATGCCCATGAAGATTTTGAAGTATCTAAGCTTCATTTTTATAATAACTATGATTTGTAAAAAAAAAAAACCTTTTTTGTAAAAGAGAGAGGAAAGTAGCGCGCTCTATCGGTGGAAAAATATCTCCACCAGATAAGAGAGAAAAAATAAAAACAGTTTGCTGAAAAATCTATTAACGAGTATTATAAATATTATACATGTTCTCCATCTAATATACATAGAATAAATTATTCCTATTCTATGCTAATCCCTAAAAATGAACAATTTCGTGTAAAAAAATGAACGAATCTTATTTATTAGTATTAAATATTAAATGAACTATTTATAATACCATTTAAATATTAATGGCGTCCTCATGTCTTAACATTTAAAATCAACAACTAGTAGGAAGATTAATTTTATTTAGAAACTATATTATTATAAAATTCCATGCAATATATTTTTAAAAAAATATATAAATTCTAGGAAAAAAATAAAATTCACGTAGCGGGAAAATTACAATGTTTAAACAAGTATTATTAATAATAACATAAACAAATGAGGGGCAGAGCGGAAAAATTGTAATGGCTTGTAAGTAACATGTATATTATTATTATAAAGTAGGTTAACCGCGATTGAGCTAAGTTAGTAGTTGGATAGGTGTCTGACGAAAACTATGAATTCAGGGAATTCCTTATAACACTAGCCAAAGGGTATGTAAAAGGAAGAGACCCATTACCGTGTAAGAAGCGCCTTGAAATTAATTAATTTAATGCCTGATAAATAATTATAAACAAATAATATAAATTGAAAACAACTGAAATAATATTAAAATTAACCAGTGTCGTAGTTTGACACTGAGAAGAATATTAGTGTGAGAGACTCGTTCCCCTTGAATGGCGCTTTGGAATCCTTATTATCCATCCATCGTAGCTCATCCCGAGGATACAAATATTTTATTAGAATAATAAAACAGGGTAGCAGGGCTTTTCAGTATAAAAAAAATCACTGCGGTGCAGAAGGCAACGAGAAACCACTGCACTATATATTCCCATGAAAACCATGTCCATGGTCCTCTATAAGGGGAATCATGCACATGGTCACAATCCTCAGAAATGAGGGAAAGTGGATTAATATCTTATATAAATAAAATAGTATGTAATCGTTTCAAGACTCCAAAAAAAAAAAAAAATAATAAAAAGCCCTTGAATACCGAGGACCAAGAAACAAGCTGTAGCCCAGTAACAGTTCCTAGAACCAGTGTATCGAGATTTATTTTCCTCTATTTGACAAACGCTTAACTATACTGTAATGTTTCTTTAGAAAAATGCGTATAAAACTATAATCAATTTTCCGCCACCTTATAGATATTTTAATTGAAATCGAAAGAACTAAACATAAAACAAAGTAGCATTTAGGCATAAACAAAAACAATTAAAATGCATTAGTTTCATTTTTTACGATGCGGTGAAAGATTTCACTATGAATGTATTGAATATTCAGCTTTTTATTAATCAAATTGAAACAATCCTCATATTATTTTAATATATCGAGGGATTGGTGTATAAAAATCATTAGAATCCGTTTTTTGCGCAATAAAAATGCATTGTGTTTTAATTTTACACGATTTTTGGATTAAAACGTATGTGACATTAATTTACTACGTAGTGTTTAGAATCCATTCTATATCATCAATAATTTATTAGGCTTTCATTAGAGAGATTCAATAGCATAGTTCACTCAAATCCATGTTTAATTAATGAGAATTTACTACTAAATATTCATAATCCATAAATATTTAATTTATCACTAAGATAAAAATACCGCCGATGCTTTACATTTAAATTATACAATAAAACGGAATGAATAATATTCGCATCCGAATCGAACTTGCTGAAAACGTGATGCCGTTTTTCAAGAAAATCGGATAAAGTAATGGGTGTGGCAACTCTGCGATCTCACCTATCCAACAGAGTAGCCGCCGGCGCTGCATCCACGTCTCAAATGTCGATTCTCATGCAAATTGCTTTGAATAATTCAATTCTTCCAGCGCCTCGGCGGCAGATTGCGAAAACGGTGTACTTGTAGAAAATCAAAAGTGACTGGCTATTCCGACAACGGATGCTGATAGGGAGATCGTCTTCAGGAGGCCAGCTGAGCCGCGGCGATAGCAATTAACAGGTCCTATCATAACAATATTGAAATCGGATAGGGGCGGATAATCCCGGGGGAAGTATTTATATTTGGATCAAGTGGGTGAATCAAGTCGTCGAATAAAAGCGACGGTCCTGCTCAAAGAGAACTGAGTGCTTCGAAGTGGGAGATAACGATAATATACTTGACTCTAACTTGTTATATTGTTTCTAAGGGATGGGGAGGAGCAGAGAAAACAAACGGGCCAAATCCGCACAAAGCTCCTCAGAATTCCACGAGGTCATAGGTTGGGATTCAAATTTTTTTCCTCTCTGTCGAGAACCTTCTCGTAATCTACGTTCCATTACCGTGGATTATGACAATATTTTTTTTCGTCTTTGACGGGATTTGGACGTTTGACATTCAAAGCTGTGGCTATATTATATATATTTTTTTTTTTCGTTTTCATCTAATGAAAAATCTTAATTGTTAAAAAGATTAAATATTCTTACTTAAGATGTAAAATACACAAGATTGTAAAAATCGATTCATATAATAAAATTATTAATCGCAATTAAAATGCATATGTTATATAGAAAGTATGGACTAAATATATCCACCATCTGCAGCAGTGATGGCAAACCTTGCTGATAGGTGGATCAAATTTTGTTGATTATTTTTTTAAATACTAGCCCGTCAGTCAAGTCAGTGGCGTCGCTTAAAAAGTTGACAAGTTTCGTCATAAATATTTTATTGCTTTCAATCGAATATTTCATTCAATTCATTAAAATACTGAATCATTTAACTATATATTAGAAAATTCGTCAAAACTATTGTTTTTTTTTCATCCAAATTAGATTGAGTCATAAATAACTTATTTATATTATATTATTTTGGTTTAAAAAAATTACAAAATTATATTAATCTATTGTGTATTCACCACTGTTAAATATAACCTTCTCACATCTTATTGGCAACTTATCAATTCCCTCCTCATAAAATTTGGTGGGTTAGGACTGAAAGAAAGTATCGAGAGCCTGATTGACTTGCTCATCATTCAAAAAATTCTGTAAGGAACCGGAGATCTGCGGAGTAGGTAGAATAGATGTGGCAAACCAGACCAGTTTACCTCCAGAATTTTTCTTGAGTCACTTTTGCCGTGTGTGATCTGGCGCCATCATGTCAAATGATAATGCCTTTCCGGTTGACGAGTCCAGGACGCTTTTCCGGTAGATTTTCATGAACTCTGCAGCTGCTGAACGTATGTATTAGCAGTAATCGTTTCGTTGTGCATCAGCTCGTGGTGGATTATTCCTCGACGATCCCTCCATACACACAATAAAGTTTTCTTGCCATGAATATTGTCCTTAGGATCCGGAAGAGGTGGTTGATTCTTATCCTGTCTTTGGCAGACAATATTTTCATAGTTGATCTATTTTGCATCGCCTGTTATTGTCCTGTCCAAAAAAGGCTCGATTTTATGCCGTGAGAGGAGACTTGTGGCAATAGACATTCGGTCTGCCTTATTTCGGTCACTGAGATTATGTCGTACCCATATCCCTAACTTGCTGATTTTCCCCAAATTTTCCAGGTGGTGATAAACTGTAGTTTGGGACGTATTGAGTCTCTCTTCCAACTCCTTTGTCACTTGACATGGATTTTGTTCCAATATCACATTAAAAATGTCGTCATCGAAGTCGGAAGGGCGAGTCGGCCTTGGTTCATCTTTCAAAGACTCATCTCCAAAACGAAATTTCACAAATTGGCCGATCGGTTATCAGGCTTTCACCGTATACACTAAATAGTTGTCGAATGACTGACAAGTCACTTACATATCTAGTGAAAAAAATCCTCTTTTTGGGTAACTTACTGCAAGTAAATCCAAACAATATAAACTGTCTACATGAATCGGAAGCTATTTATGACTCAACTAAATATATTATATACACATACAAATATGCTGACATTGTATATCTTTAGATATGATAATTCAGCTCGAGGGTGTGGGGAAGGTTTTAGGTTCTGCATGACCGATTTTTTGTTGTTTGATTTTCCCCAAATTTTCCAGGTGGCGACAGGTAACGTCCACCACACTAAATAGTTGGCGAATGACTGACAGACCATTGATCTATTTACTGAAAACAAAAATCCCCTTCTCGCGTGATTCACAGCGAATTAATTCAAACAATAGAAACTGACTACCTGAATCGGAAGTTATTTATGACTCAACCTTATCAGTTCTGTAGTACTATTGATATTTATTATTTCTCCAAATTAAATTAAATTTCCAAAATTAAGTAAGGCAGATGGCAATGTCTATTTTAGTTGCTTTTGGCACCACATAACGTTATAAATCTTTTTTTTTTCAAAATTAAAAATGATTAAATTGTAGTTTGGTAACGTGTTGACTGATGAAAAATTTTAAAATATTTAAAAATGATGAAAGTACCGATTTTTTTCGTATTGTTATTTGTTTGTTTATATTTAATATAAAAAACGTAGCATTATTACTAATTTATAAAACATCATCCCAAAACCCTGGTTTAGTAATTAATACGAACATTAAAAGCAATGAGAATATTTTTCCGAGAGAAAATCTGTAGTAAATATGAATGTGATTTTCCAGATTAACGAAAAGCGCTTTTCAAAATATGGATTAGTATCTTGATGTATCGAAAGGGGTGAGTCAAAATTGCTAATTCTAAAGAATAGATTAAAATAAATAGAAACCACTTCACTATATATACCCATGAAAACCATGTCCATGGTCCTCCATAAGGGGAATTATGCACATGATCACGTTCCTCAGAAATGAGAGAAAGTGGAATAATAGTTTATATAAAAAAATAATAATAGTAACAATAATGATATTTTATCAATTTTTATTAGTTATTCATTGACAGTAACCTTCGAATGTAATAAATCAATAATAATGAAGAAGATTATTTACTTTAACACGTGCTTGCATGAATAATTATAATATTGTCTAATATTTATTCATAAAATTTACAGTTCATGATTTTTCGCATTGATATTTCAATATTACATGTTTATATAAACATATTTATAAAAACTGGATAATTTAATATTTATGTTTTTGAATTAAGAAAGCAACTTTAACCTAAGCCCGCGCCGATGGTATTCCTATTTGGTATCCCAAGTTTTTTTAATTTTCTCGAATACCGATACGAGCGAGAAAAAACATCGCGCATGTAGAATTGCGAGCGAGAAAAGACATGGGGCTGTGCAAGTGGTGAAACCACATGCGACGAGTCGGGAGCGTGCCTCAGTCGCGGCGGAACATCGTCGAGTTCGCACGTCACTTAAGCGTCATATTGATTAGTAAAAATATCCAAATTATAAAGCATATCGTAACTATTTTTATTCTTAAATAAATCCATTTTTAAAATAAATGTCAAGATATTGTCGAAGAATTTATCAATTGACCTGAAATATTTGGGGTCTATTTTCATACTTTAATTTTATGCAAAATATACCCAACGTAAAATTCATTGATGTGTTTTTAAAACCGGTTTTAATATTTGAATAAAGAAATTAGATACACGATAACATTCTGATCACATCGGTCACGTTAGTTTCAATAATGATATTATTCTTATATAAGGATGAATCGTTTCAGCATTCTACATAGTGCCACAGAATAAGAGGCATTGGATTTTGTACATGGTGAATTATCGGAAAAATGACACGGTAAATAGTTAAATATATTTTATAATTTTATGCATCGCAATATATAATTATATCCATAAAATATTTTCTGAGATTTAAAATATCTTAGATACGCAATATTAAATATTCTGATATACGGTATTTTTTCAGACTGGTTTTCAACTTGCTTTGTTTCATTTCATTTTATTTAATCGTCAATGGAGTTCCAGAAATAGACTCAACAACTGAAAACAATGACAATATCCGTACGTACATTCAAATTTAACCATTAAAACAAATGTCAAAAATATATACCAATCCCTCGATTTACACGGTACCCATTTTACGTAAACGTTTACGTTTACGTTTCAAACATATTTTGTGGCAAGTGTCACTCAAATGCATATATTGCATCAGATTACTCCCACTTCAACGACCATACGTATCCTCCATTGCGCAGTACGTCAAATTGCTGTAAGTTTTGCATCCTTACAAAAAACTTATAAACTGGAATGAATCTACTGCTCGTACAATTAAAAAAAACGAAATAACTGTTAGAAGTGTCACCCGGATCCCTAATCACCCTCAAATATACCTCATACGTTAGAGATGTTATAAAATTTAAATGTCGATTTATTAAATCTATTTCTTAATAAAATTGTATATTTTTTATGCCTCGTTTTACGCGGTTTTCTGGAACCTATCTACCATTTTTGTATGAACTTGAAGTCTCGATTTACGCGTTTGTTTCTTGGAGCGTATCTACCGCGTAAATCGAGGGATTGGTGTATATTAATATAACAATTTCTGTATTTTTTAGAAGATACTTTTTGTATAATGGAGGATGGGACTTTTGGAGAATGCGTCCCATATTATTTATGTTCAGATAGAGACGTAATCATTACAAATGACTCATCTATACACGATACTTCGTTAGTACTATTAATTAACATATTAAATCATTTATAAATAATTCAAATGTATACTTTAATTAATAAGATCCAACGTTGAAATGGAGAATTGCACTTCTTACATAGATCTGTGCTGTAAAGTGTCTTCTATTGGTGATACATTGTTTAATATCACTGATGAAAAATAGTGCCTTAGGATACCGTATGTGGAGAGAAGAGTACAAGGCATCTATGTTAAAACTACTAATTACATACAATGGATCGATCGTACAATTATTGAGATGTCTGTAATTTAGCTAATAAAATATCTAGATTTAATTATATAAATTTATACGTACTTTTAAAATGATTTATTACGTTCACATATCAAAGTTAATCCTTTCAGTGCCACGCGCATGACGTACATGATCAAACGAATCGTGCCCTCAGTGATACGCGCATCACATACATGATCGAAATTCTTTCGAACTTTAACTTGTCGTTACATGTAAACTAGAAGGAGTTAAGCAATGGTGTTTGTTTTAAAAATCAGCTCATAAACACAGCTAACAATAAATATACAACATATTTAAAGAAAGTCATAGAAACTAAGTAAAATATAAATATGAACATAACCATTGAAATCGCGCGCGGCCCCCCCCAGTAGTATTAGTGACCGTGCCTCGGTTCAGCGATTGTCAACAATGTTCCACGTACATTATTTAAAATTTTATAATTTAGATTCGTTTTTTCTCACTTAACACATTGCCTACGGGGTGAATCACGATCAAACATTTAATTGGGCGAGGCCGAATTGTCAAAATTGTATGAAACGTCGCTATTTACAAAAAAGCGTTTTATTAATCAACATATTGAGCTGGAAAATGAGCTACTTCAACTTTAACATTTATTGGATATTTATAAGCTGTTATAAAAAATAAAGGAGCGACCACAATTTTATTTTCTTTAATATTATCTTTAGTATTTTCTCTAATTATTGTAAAACATAGTTTAAATAAATGTTCTCTGTTAATTTAAACTGAATCTTCAAATCTAGTATTTTTTTTTAAATTGTGATAAAATTATGTATTTTAATTGTACCTGAGTACAGTTTTTTCACGTCAAATACACCCGTTTGTAAATCAACTGCACCCTTTTACACATCAAATACATCCTTTTTCAAATTAAATGCGTCCTTTTAGAAAACAAATACACCCTTTTGCAAATCAAATACAACTTTTAACAATTAAGTTAAACAATTAGTTACGTATTCCCACTAATTACGTTTTTTTTTACCAGTTCCTTCAAAAACGTAAAAAACAGATTCCCCAGTATTTAGTACTTGATGAACTGATAAAAAACGTAATTAGTGGGAAAACGTAAATTCGGGGTTAGATTCGGTTTACTAAATACTTTGGAACCCGTTTTTTACGTTTTTAAAGGAACTGATAAAAAAAATATAATTAGCGGGAAAACTTAAATTCGGGGTACTACATAAATACAGTGGAACCCGTTTTTTTTACATTTTTGAAGGTACTGAAAAAAAAACGTAATTAGTGGAAAACGTAATTAATTATTTAACTTAATTTTTAAAAGGGTGCATTTGATTTGTAAAAAAATGTATATGATTTGTTAAAAGTTGTATTTGATTTGCAAAAGGATGCTTTTGATTTGAAAAAGGATGTATTTGATTTGCAAACGGGTGTGTTTGACGTGAAAAAACTGTATCTGCTGCATAAAATTCATCCATCTTTTGTATATAACTGCAAAATAACTTATTTTATTAGAAAAAAATCCCAAAACTGACGCATCTACAAAACTTTGAGATATTCTAAGGATTTACTTGATAATAATACTTCGATACATAAGAGTAAAAAAATAATGACAAAATTTAACGCTCTTCTTAGAAAGGTTGCCCAGCCCCGGCAATGTGTCACGCGCATGTGTGAGTCACAGCCGGCCACCGCGATCTGTTTGAGCATTTCGATCATTTGTTCGATTCATTATTATTAAAATAAAGCGAATTAAGTTTATTTTTTTAATGAAGATGGAAGAACATATCCTAAATCACACGTTTGCTTAGATCTCGTATAGGAAAATGATATAATATAGCGGTAAAACGGGGTATACAAATCACCTCGTCAAAAAAATAATTTGGTAAAAAACATAGTGGAAAACTCTTACTGTGAAAAATGTGCCGAAATTCTATTTTTATCAAACTTTTTAACCAAGCTCTTAAATATAATTATATACAAACATCATTTAAAATTTGAAAATTGACAAATAGAAAATTAATAAATTACTAGATACAAGTAAAGAAAATCATATTTGTTTTCCAATGAAAAATTATAAGAATCATCCTGTTGGTGTTTTAGTTGTGTATAATAGATGAAATAAAACGTTAGAGTGTCTCTAGGAAAAGTTTGTTTAAATATTAAAGCAACTGTTTGACACTTAGAACAAAATTTTCTATTTACGGTAAAACTTTTCCTTCAACAATAAAAAAACTGTAAAATTGTTCAACTAAAAAGACATTTTCTAATCTATGCGTTGAAATTTTTAATACATGAAATTTATTTTGCATTCCTTAAGAATAATGAAGGGATCAAAGACGGGCTGTTGTATAAATTTTAATAAAACGAAATCGTAATCCTGGAACGTGGCGACACGTGTCACTGACGTAAAAAAAAGTCAAAAACGTGAATATCTTGCGAAAAAATGAATTTATTAAAATATTATTTATTTAAAAAAATATTTTATTCCGATATTACATTCGCCGCAGCGTTTGAATCGTGTTTTGATTTACGACCGTCTCGTAAAAACGGCATACGGCCATCCTTTTATAGGCCTTGAAAGCCTTTCGGGGGCATCATCAGGTTCATCTTTCTTGCACGAGCCGTTTTTCCAACGCCGCGAAAATAAAAGGGAATCTTTCCCCGCGCCGCCGACTGAAATATGGAAAAGAGAACGGGAGAGAAAGTCCGAAAGACAAAGGGAGAGAGAGAGAGACGTGGAGAGTGTGTACGACGAGTGCTCCGACACCATTTCTTGGAGGACCCTCGTGCCGCTGTTTGTTCAGGAGCTCTGGAGAAACGGAAATAAATAAACTGACTTGGCCAACACATGATTTTCGCACGATGTTTACGAATTGATAATAGATAACATGAATCAGCATTAAAAAATTCATGAAAACAATTATTTTTAGAAGATTTATATAAAAAAAAAATAGCTGAAAAAGCAACAAATGTTTCATAAAATTGATTTTTAGTGACATCAGAAATTCAGACAATCGTACAACCTAAAACTTTATTATTAAAGCTGAACGAACATGGAAATTCGTTCTCAGTTGCGAAAATCTGCTTTTCGTTAAGTACAAGATCTTCGGATAAGACGGATAGTAAGACGTAAAGCAAGAGAAGGCTATAATCCAAAATGCATGTCGAGGATCACTATCCTTATCCATTCATTAATAATATGAAGATACCCTTTAACTATTTAAATAGATATAAATACATATTAATTTTTTTTTTATTAATTTTTAGTTCATCAATGCATAGATATAAATATTTTGAAGTTAAAAATAAATAATTATTTGACACCACAATGGGAATGTTTTACTCAAAAAGTTGGACAGGCCAATTTCCAAATAAAATACATAAAGCGAGTTTAGCACCCCTGTCAAAGTGACGAGGGAAAATGCCTAAAACCTGTAACACGTACACAGATAATTAGCAAAAAATTAAAATTTCGTTTTCTTTTTGAGCTCCAAATTACGTATGAGCCACAATTAACACGAATTCGATGAGCACGGAACATATATTCCATACTAATCAGAACGAGATTTTTTTTTAAATAAATTATACGATTTCTTCTTTTATTAAAAAACAATAGCTTTAAATAATATATTCATATATAATTTATACTAAGACTTTTAACGCTATGGGGTCACCGGTGACCGGCGGAGACATTAGAGCTGTAATTTAATATATTTTAATTATTCAATACACCTATGCCTCGATTTAGGCGGGTTTTTTTACGCGGTCTTGAACGTTTTTTTGCGTATTCCTACATTCCTATATTTCCAGAAACGTATCTTATGATTCTGTAGGTGTTTCATGTTTTTTTGCGCAGTTTTTCATGGAAATTATCTACCGGATAATTCAAAAGATGGCTTTTTTTACAAATTTGCTGTAATTAGGTCCATGATTAATACTTATTTAAGAAAACATATTGTTTCTATAGATCCTCTAGTAATACACCTAAATCTTTGTTGTGCGGTAGATGCGTTCCGTGGTAAATCGCACAAAAAAAGCTATAATTTACATAGAAAAAGGGAAGATGCATTCCATGGATTTTAAAAACCTACAAAAATCTATATAAAATATACCCAAAAACGCACAAAAAAGTATATAAAAAACGGTAAGTCATCAAATATTTTGAAATCTTTTTTTATTTATTTTATTAAAAAATAACAGTTTTTTCAATTACAGTATGTTAACAATGCGCTTTTAATTATGTTATTACACTGTACTTATTATTATAATAGTAATATGATCCCAAAAATATATTTAAAAAAAAAATTCAAAATTGCACAAAAAGAGGTTTGAATATAAATATATTTTTTTCAATTTTGGGTCTAGATGGATCTATTTCATCGTTTAATTAATAATTCGTTCAATTAAGAACGATATAATAAACAATGAATAAATGAAAAAATCGTGCGAAAAAAGATAAAATCATTTCAGGCATTCGTGGGAGTCACCGGTGACCCCCAGTAAGTTGGACGGCAGCTTTAAAACAACAGCGTCGTTCGAAGGGGGTATCTCAGATACCCCAAGCATTTCAAGTCAAGATATTAATAGATTCTTCATCAATATCTTGACACATAGAATAAAAATAGTTATTCATGATATACTTCATGATTTAATCAATATTTTGGATTTTTTAACTAATCAATATGACGCATAAATGACAACGCCTGCGGCTTTCACTCGCAATCAGCAAATCGTACCGGATGCTAGTGAAAAAATTAAGGACAATGATTATTTGTAATATTTATTCTTTAGACTTTTTCAGAAAAATACAAAAAGTTCGTGACATACAGGATTTATATTAAAAGAGTTATACGACAAAACTCGGGATACCCAATTTAGTGGCGTACGGTAGACTTGATGTTGGGTGTGCTGAATGTGGAAAAAAAATACAGTCTTTTTTAATGAATTTTATTATTATTTATACAATAATTCTATTCTCCGTTTCTGCATCATTTTTTTAAAGTAATATCAATGGAGAAAAAAATACTCATAAAACTAAAACAGAAGG
>JAGXCT010033267.1:25738-74005 GCA_022495035.1 Philopotamus ludificatus | reverse complement strand
TATTATTAACATTTAATATATATTATAATATATTAATTAGATACATATACAATTTTAATTCAAACTTTATAAAATGGGGTTATTTTCAATTCAATTGTTAATTAATTTATTATGCGAATAATATTTATGGAATGTAGACAAAACTGTATTTTTTAGGTATAGTAAACATTCCTGTGTACTAAAATCTTATGGATTCAATACAATAATGTTGTAATACGCAAAATTAAGCTTTAAAAGCTTAAAAATGCAGGACACTGTTCAATTAATAATGTTTAAATATAATGGATATTAAAAATATTTATTTTTACATAACCCGGTCATAACAATTGTTGTTTTATTATTTTAATTCATTTCACTGTTGATTATATTTATGTATTGATATATAAAAAAATGTATTGTTTTGGTTAGTGACCGAAAGAAAGTGTCGTAACACCACGATAACTCGCCATAATCGACCGATTTTGACGCTTTATTTTTTTTTGGGCATAAATTCAGACATTTTATTTATTCATTTTTAAGTTATGAACTGTTATAAAGCGACCGCAAACGTCTAAATGTCGAGATTTACACGGTCGAATCGACCGCAAGTGATTGATTTGCATGAAAAACCCTTTTCGTTTCATATCCGACCCTTTTTTGCCGCCGAATTTTTTCAAACGGCGCGAAACGCGCGAAACTAATCTAGCGGATCGATTGAGTCACTAACGCAAACATGGTATTCAAACGCATCAAACATATCCTAAAACATAATCTCGAAAAATTAAAATAAAATGTGGGATTGTGCCGAGGCTCGTGCCGCGCCACGGGGAATTGGCGTGACGCTACGAATAAAATGTGGGGCAACGGGTTAAAATTTATACTACAGACACATTATTTACCCAACGGGTCATATAAAATATTCTATTTCTAGTCGGTCGGATCACAGTGACGTGTCTCTAACGACCCGGGCGTCGGTCTCGTGACGGTCGTGATACGCACAACGGTTATCGATACTTACGATAAATATTTATTGGATGTGGAACGGCAACGGTGAGCGATTATGGACATCCCGAAAATGTATGCTGTTGCCAAATTTAGACGATGATAATTAATATGCCTCGTGGTGCAACAAACGGTAGAGTATCGAAATGCGTGTTGAGACGGTATGTGAATAATTTGAATTTTGAAACGATCCGCAATCAGGTTTCCACTTAAGGGTATCGATACATTTTAATGACGCGGTAAACGTATAATCGCGTCGAATGATTACTAAAGAAGAAAATTGTTCCATGGAGATCACAGTAGTCACAAAGAAAATTGCTATACCGTACCAAACATTACATTCTAGATGTGCAATCATTTAATTTATGCATCTCCAAACTGAGCAATACACTTACCTTTTTAATCCGTACTAGGTTTGATTGACCGTGACGTATTTTGACTTCAATTTTGACTTAAAATAAACAGAATAAAGTTGAGCACCATATTGGAAATGTTAAATACAGATTTTGGCTCCGGAAGACGGCGAAGATGATGAACGCCGGTACATCCAACCGATGATAACGACGAAAAAGTGAAGAAAATATCATTTTGATTGTACAAAGATTTTTTTAATGTTTTGGAGATTAGACCAGGTGCGGCTCGTCTATATACACTGCGGAGATGCAGCACCCCCAAGCAAATTGAAGAAAAATAAAAATTATATCATTCAAGAGTCTGATAAGGCCTATTTGTCTCGCCGCTAAGCGTTGTGTTGCGCTGCGACCCACGGTAAAATATTTAGGGGTGCTGCGTAAGATTAAGAATTAAGAGTGTAAATGTTAATTAAAAGTAGTTAAATAAAGAGAAGAGAATTCATGCCTCGATTAATGCTGAGCCTTTACTCTTAATTATATTAGATTATACATATTAATAATGAAAGGCACGTGACGCGTGCAGCTCCTGTTACTCTCTGCTTGGCGATCTCTGGCAGTGACGGCACTCGTGGCGGTTAGTACCAAGAGTATCAACAGAGGGATACTCCTCTAATGATCCTGACGACAGGGCGGCTGATGGCCCTACGATAGCGTGCTAGTCTGCGGTCTGAAGTCGGTGATGCTACTAGATATTTCAAGTGTCTCAGTATCAACGGCGCGGGACTGCTCCGAGTCGCAGCGCAATACAGCGTTAAACATCGAGACCCCAACCCCGTTACCACCCCGTATTTATCTAATATACGATATACAACATATAATACACATATATAAATAAATATATAAAATATCTATCTCTAATGCTCTATCGAATCCGCAACGATCCACAATAAAACTAAAGTGACTGATATTGCCATAAGAATATCTCTACTGTAGTATTAATGGGTTGGTTTTGTGGCTCTTAGGGAAGACGAGCAATGGAGCCGGAAAGTCATGGACTGGATGCTGCGGACAGGTCAACAAAAAATGGATCACCCCCCGACGAGATGGAGCGATCATATAGTCAAACTTAACTTATTTTTTTTTTCACTTTATATAAAAATGTTCGCAACCCCTGTCCAAAAAACTGATTAGATTTATACAAAATAGCCTTTATAATTTTTTTTAAAAAAAAGCTTTATAAGTTCCTGAAAGAGTTCATGATATTTGCTAATTATGCGAAACAATACTAATTATTTTTTTATGTCCTTTTTTTATTTTCATTTTCATTTTATTTTTTTATATATTGACTAAAAACCATTTTCTATTTTCATTTTCAATTAATTTCTTTAGATAAAATAATTCATTTTTAGGTTAAAAATTATTCAAACTCAAAGTTTATATTGTTTTAAGAATAAAGTTATTATCATACATTCCACAGTGAGAGCCTCACAGAAAGAATTATGTTTTTAAAGGAATCATTAGCTGAGATAAAAAAAAATAATGAAAAAATTGCTTGGGATTCTTCGCATATTCTAAGCAAAATAGGCTGGGATTAAAAGAGTTAAGGAATGAAGAGGAAGAGAACCGTCTATGACCAGACAAAATAGAAAAAATAAGAGAAGCCTTTACCCTTTACCAGTGGCGAAATAGAGGGTAAACATGATAACTATTTATAATTAAGGGGACCAAGAAGAAATCGCGTATTTTATCAAATTTATGTTTTTAAATAATACTTTGAAATGTAGTTTTCATCATTGCCAAAATCATTTGCAATTTATTTTTCAGCTTTTCGATCCCATTTCATTAGTTGCAGTCATGCACATTTTGCCTTTATTAATAAAATAAAATTTATTGCACACGAATAATGTTAAACAATAGTTTTACCCAAAAATAACTTAATTGATGCTTAGTTCGCCATGATTGGACACAAACTGAATGCAAACATCGGTTAATAAAATGCGCGATTTCTTCTTGGTACTATTATTATATAAATAATGAAGTATGTATATTAATATGTTCTTTATTATTTAATATAAAATACACAATGAGCATCTCAAAATCTATAATATTAAATTGATTCACTGTTATTATTTCTGCATTGTTTTGTTGTATTATATGTCTTATTCTTCAATGAGTTGTTGAATATGATACCAATCCATCCTCTCACTCGAATGCCGACTATAAAGCGATACTACCGATTGATGGATGGTCGGATAGAAGCACGTGAAACATAAATAGTTAAATTTTGAGTCATCATCATTTAGATGAATCATGACTAATGAACGTCTTTCACCGTATCGCGTTACAATGCAAAGGGAAAGTAACATTTTTATCGTGTGCGGGAACAATAGAGCTTTCGTAAGCTCGGTAATGCGATATACGACATGACGCAAAGCCGGACCGAAAGTGCATTAGAATATTTAATAAAATGAATAAATAAATGCTGCGGATGCACAAAAAATATTTGGCAGTCGAGCGGAGCGTCGGGGATATTAAGAAGAATTAATAGCGAGATGGATGAGATGATAAGTGAACCGACATCGTATCAGACCGCAAAAATTCTTTTAACGCCTCAGACACAAAAAAGGGGGAATCAAAGGTAGTCCTTTGGGTTTTATATTTTTTTTTATACGGTCATCTCGTCCAAGATAATCTAAATATATTTTAAATTGTATTTAAAAAAAGTCATTTGATACAGAATGTAAAAAATAATTCTTGAATCTTCTGTGTTCGATGCAGCAGGTCCTTTTAATAAATCGGCGATTTCAATTTGCATAAATACGCTCCATGTTATGAACATTAGCCATAAAGTGGTTTTGCAGATTTATGATTTCTGCAGTAAATGCTAAACTTGTTTAATTAAAATCATTTTCCCTTTTGTTGCGTAATCCGACCATAAAGTTCGCATGATTTTATCAATGAACAAATAAATTTCTTGAATAATATTTGATTGTCGTTTTGTATTTTTCACAGAAAGAAGCTGAAATAAAATGCATAACTCGATTCAGCGATCCCGTAAGCTTGATCTGATTTTACTGCCTCTCTCTGATTTGATATTATCTAGAAATATGAATAAAAATCGTGTCCAGTTCTTTGAGAATGGTTAAACCTTCGCTCCAAACATCTCAAAGACATTCAACCTTCGTCAGTCTACTGCATTGACGATTCAAATCTTCATTGCGTTTATGCGGTTTAATAAAAGAAATTTTATTTAATTTCGCGGGCTCTTATCTCTGACGTATCTTGAAATTAATAGCAATATTAGATGCTTACTTAATTGTTGGCCGTCAAAAAGATTTTATGCGTTTTGATGTGCTTGGCGATTTTTTTAGTAAGGAACAAAGTAATGAATATACTTTAAGAATATAAAAAAAGTTATAATGTATTGGAAATGTTGAATGTTGCTTTTGAAGACGTCTGTGAATAAAATCATTGTTTACAAGTGGCACATTCATTTTCAGCAGGGCTTGAAGATGTCGAAGATGTCATAGCACATCAAAATATTCTAAAGATTTTTTTAAAAATATTTGGGCATTACATGTGATAGAAAAAGTTGTTTTGAATTTGATTCGACAAAAAACAGAGATGAATTGACATTGTTTAGAATTTATTAAACGGAATCAATGACGATCTAGAACTGTTTAACATAACTAGTGATAAAACATGGCGGGATTGTCTCAATAGATAATATAACCTTAGTTTTTAGCAAAAAATAATATCTCTAGGATGTCTTAGCCGCTGTATTTTCAAGATATGGTCTACTTAAGCTTCTTCCTATTTTCAAGATAAAAATAAAATATCAAGTCCTACGATTAATATGGAATATTTGGAAATTTTACGCCGTTTCCATGAAGCAATCCGAAGAGTAAAACTAGATTTGCGACGAAACTAGTCATGGCATGATTCTTCTTTGGTCAAATATACATCTTTATAATAATTATGCCTCCGAATTTGGCCTATATGGCTTCTTGCGACTTTTTTATATTTTCGAAAACGCATTTTCTTACATTGAGGCAATCAAAAAATAAAAACGCTGAAGTAGTTAAACCGATATATTTAATAAATACTAATAATTGGGTTTCAGAATTGCTTCTAAAATTGAAATATGTAGGCGTATTTTAATCGATTGGATTACATGAATCAATCTATCGTCGTTCTCTTTCTTGGAATTATTTATTGGAGATATTATGATTAGAATTGAAGCATTATTATAAATATTTTCTTCAATAAATATATTGATAAATTAGATAAAAATATGATTATAATGAATATGGTATTAAATATTATACCAAAATCATACCATTGTTACAAATGATGACCCAATTGACCACTTACTAATTATCATTACACTTTTATCTTTGTATTTCTATTGCCTATGGTTATGACTAAATTATCAGTAGATTAGTAGGTTAGACTCAGTCAACATGTGTCGTTTATAAACAATGCAGTTGACGTGGAAAAAATATCAAAAAAATGTCGCTTCGGGAAGTTGTTATATATATTATATATTAATAATTTACTTTATTATTAGTTTGGCAATACTTCTCCCAAGATCCATTCAAATCATTTGTCGCTTAAAATCAGTATAGAGTATTTAATTTTCATCCTCAGTTCACAATTTGTAAATCTTTTAATAATTATTAATTGGTTCTTGCCTTTTCTGTATTAATAAAGGTTGACGTGTCGAATATGCTCCTGATGCACATGTTTGAGGAGTAAAAATATCTTACAAAAAAAATCTAAAAACACTGAAATGTTTACATTAGAACGTCTGAAAAGAAACTGAAACAGCTTGGAACTCTTTAATTACAATATAAAAATTATGAAGCCACAAATAGACTCACCAAAAATCGTTGACTCGATATATTAGTTTGGGTCATAAATAACTTCCGATTCGGGTAAACAGTTTATATTGTTTGGATTTACTCGCAGTGAGTCACTCGACAAGAAGATTTTTGTTTTCACTAGATAGATAAATGACCTGTCAGTCATTCGATAACTATTTAGTGTGGTGGACGTTTCAATTGTGTTATTCAGAACATGGAGAATCAAAAAGTGCATATTACTCATGTGATGCTTTAAGAATTCAAACTACTCACTAGTGGTAGATCGATAGCCTATAATCGATTAGATAGTTTGTGAAATTTTGTTACGGAGATGAGACTTTGAAAGATGAACTAAGGGCGGGCCCCCTTCTTACTTCGATGACGACATTTTAGAAGCGATATTAGAACAAAATCCACGTCAAACGACAAGGAAGTTAATATAGAGAGACTACTTCTTTGGTCGGCACCCTCATGTCTGAGGATCGTGATCATTCTCGTTCCGAAAGTTCTTGATTTTGTCTCTCCAGGATTCTCTGCATTCTGCATGTCGCATCGCAGATATAGAGAGACATCTACAGTTAATCGCTATCTGGGAAATTTGGGGAAATTCAGCAAGTTATGCATATGGGTGCCACATAATCTCGTGACCTAATGTCCATTGCTTCTCTCTCGGTATGAAATTGAGCCTTTTTTGGACAGGACAATAAAAGGCGATGAAAAATGGATCACCTATGAAAATATTGTCTGCAAAAGACAACGGTTGGATAAGGATCGACCATCCCTACCGGACCCTAAAACCAATATTCATGGCGGAAAGTTTGATGAAAGATTGTGTGTATGGTGTGATCGTCGAGGAATAATCCACCACGAGCTGATGAAATGCAACGAAACGATTACTGCCGATGCATGCATTCAGTAGCTGTAAAGAGCTCATGAAAAACTACGGAAAAAGCGTCCTGTACTCGTCAATCGAAAAGGCGTTATCGAGTTACACGATAACGCCAGACTACTACCAGAGCTCAACTGGTCTGTTTTGCCACATCCAACATACTCCCCAGATCTTGCTAGTACGAGCTACCACCTTTTGTGTTCTATAGGAGAAGGTTGTATTTAACAGTGGTGAATACGTAATAGATTAATAGCAAAATAAAAGTATATTTTAAAGTTTCATTGATTTTCATAGTTATATATGAATGAAATGATGATTTTTGACTAGCGACATAATTTTCGAATCATAAACATGCCCAATTTCATAACTTCAACGACGCTATCGTCTCCAGGCATTACCGGACGAGAGTAAACTTGAATACCACGCGACAATGGCTGTCTACCAAATCGTCAGTGAGCAATAGAGAATGCAGCGCAGGTAGTAGTTAGCTAGTAGTTTGATAAATTGACGTAATTGCATCAGATTCGACTGGGGGATAGTAGGCTTTTAATAACACACGTTTCGTAACGAGAAACTCGAAACCGTTTACAATGTAAATACACACGACTATTATGGAGATTTGTAATTTTTTTCCAGCTGCTCATAGCCAGGTATCATGACCGTGTTGTGCGGCTACTCGACGACGGATGTTTTGGAGCCACACACCCAATTCTGTGGCATCGGCTGGCCCACGTGAGTGCGTGTGCACACAAATTAAATTTTGGGAATGGTGATTGACAGCCGGGCTGACTGACAACCTTGTCCCGTATTTGATTTAATTGTCGGTTTGGGCGGAAAAGCAGCGGTAGCCGCTAGGGCTGGCCACAATTAAAAAACGATTTTCATTTCGCGCGGATCGTGATCTAATTTAGTCATCGTTTTAATTACGTTTTCTGTAATAACTGCATTAGAGTGTTAGCAACCTAATATTTGCGGTTTGTTGAAGTGCTGAGACCGCAAATAGCTACAGGTTACAGACATTTCGCAATAATGCCAGAAGTACGTACGATTCAATAGATGATAATTTGAAAATTTCACACGTTATGTGTGAATCTTGGATCACAAATATGATTCGCTAAATATATTATTATAAAATATATTATTTTAATTAATTATATGACCTTTTGTGGCCAGGAATTTGCTTTAAGCAAACCGCAAAGCTTCAGATAAATCATATGTTTAAAAATACAAAAATAGGATACAATTAAAATTTTCCCTAAATTGGCTTTATTTAAACTTATCAAATCGTAGATTATTAAATATTCAGGAATTTTATAATGTATATTAATTATTTTGATATTTTCAGGCTTTCAGATAATTCTAAATTTGTAATTTTTATATACCTGAAACAAAGGGAAAGAACAACGATGTTGCCCTGCACGAAAATATTATATAGAACTGAAGGAGAGGTCATTGAATTCGTTTATGTTAGCTCAATAATTCGAATACAATCAACTAGCAAGGCTTGGCTTATTTTTTTTCTATTTTCCTATACGAATTTACTTATACACAAATAATAGTTCATGCATTTTGCAGATACCTCAAGTCCAAGGATAATATCATAAATATTATAAATAATCATTGATCTTTTTGTATGGTGTAACATGCTCGATTTGTATGGCCATGGACCGCGCCATGACAAAACATACAGAACATATCGAGACTTGTCAATTTTGTTTGTTTCGTTACTTTTATCAGTTGAATTTTCTGCTAGTTGAGGATGGTTCGAAAATTTTAAGAAGCGATTCTCACTACGTAATATAAAAACTCTAAAAGAAATTGGGCCGGCTGACAGAGAATCCGCAAAAAAAATATTTTACAATTCGCTGAAACTATAAAAATAAGGGCTACACACCAGACCAGATATTCAATCAGGACGAGACGCGATTGTACTAGAAAAGGATGCCTCATCAAACCTACATATCAAAAAGCGAAAAACGTGCGAAGGGATTTAATGTGGCGAATCTTCTAGAGAATTCATAATGAAGCCACAGTTTATTAGTCCAAGCCTTAAAAAGGCTTGGACCACAAGTATTATTTTCAAGAATCGGTTCCTCAAATGTTTAATACCTGATGCAGAAGCTTATACGGGGAAAAAGAATCTTGATTATCAACTATTATTGATTCTGGACAATGCACCAGGACATCCGCTCGATTTAAAACATAATCCAGCCTTTGAACCAAGGAATAATTTCAATATTTAAAGCGTATTATATTCGTCAAGCATTCGAAAAAATATTAACCCTGGATGATATTTATTATTTACTATTATTTCTTATTATTTCTTATAATTAATTATCATTTCTTATTATTTCTTATCATTTACTATTGTTTATTATTATTTCTTATTATATATTATTATTCATTATTATTGTTCATCTTTGAGGAGCACACAATAAAGCCTCGTTTAGCACTTCCTCGATATAACGCGGTGTGCTTAAAGCAAAACAAAAGCCAACAGTCATGAAAGGAATTTTAAAATCTAGTATGCCTGCTCTTTGATTTTTTTTTTAATAAGAACTCTTTGATTATTAGAGACCTTCCTCAAAATTGCTTTATCCAATGGTAAAACTTAACTGTGAATAAAAAAAAAATAAGCAAAAACCTATCAATTTGTCGGAAGTAGTATTCTCACAATCCATCACTACCTCCTTAATTTAGCTGATGAACTAAGGAATCATATTGAATTTCAAAATTAAGAATTAATTGTGCATTTTTTTGTATAAATGGAGTGTGGGAGAAGCTATAATCAGAAGTATCCAAGGGTTCCCAAAGAGAAGAACATATCTCTTAATTGTCAACCTAATCAAAACAGCAAAACTACAGGTTTATGGTGAGATCCTTCCTAACGATGACCTTTAAGAACCGGCAGAACAAGGAGAACTCGAAAATAGTGGTTCTGTATACGATTAATCCAAAAAAATCACTACAAGCTTGGGAAATGACGCTATACGACTTTCAGAAGAGCCAAGAACTCATTACAAAAAAATTCATTTGTCTAAAAATGCATTATCAGCCCTAAACGAACCCTTGCTATATGTCATAAGAAATATGATTTGTTGAATAAAATCCGAGATGCATATGCCAATCCTATAACAGTTCGCCAGTCTGTTTAATCAAGGAACTGTAGAAGAAAGGTTCAATTGAAGTCTAGCCAAGATAATCTCTTTGGTTATTATATCCCGATGACGATGAAAATATATTTTAATAATATTCATAATGAAATGTTAAATATTATGATTATGGATCATTCCGGTATTTTAATAAGATGCATATTATACGACGCTACGTTTCGTAAGATCCAATCCCATGTGAAAAATGAATTGGATTGTGACAGAGAGCAAACCGGCCAGGGCCCAATTGGGGTCCAATGCAAGGTACACTGAACTTGGGTCACATACACACATTTTTTTTGTTGTTATTTTTTTCTGGTCAAGCAACTTGGCGAGCGAGACTTTTACTTGCATTTTTATTTGCATATATTACATCACGTCGAACATATACGTTTTAAAAAATAAATATATTTTTGAATATATACGGCAGGGTCTCCCAAACTTATTATGCAATGGAACACTTCCGGAACAAATTCGGAAATTTTAACGGAACACTTATGTTATTAAACATATTATTTATCTAGTAATTATTTTTAAATATAAAACTGTAAAATAACATGAACATGATTTGACGATTTAAATGATTTTGAGTCCTTGAATTACATGTCTTGATATCAGACACAATATTGGTAAGTTGCATTCTGATATCTGGTGTAATGTCGAGTTTGTTCCTGGACTTTGACTTCGTTGCAGCATAGTATGAAAATCACGCTTCGCATAAATAGGTTGTAGGAATAGGAAAACAATGCTTGTTTTAAATAATTAGGCTACTCTTCTGAGAAACTCACCCAGAAATCATTTAAAGGCTGATCTTTGTTTTTTTGTTTCAAATCAGAATCACTTGCGCTAAAGTCTAATGGTTTAGCTATCACAGAAAATGAATTACGAACCCAGAAATCGTCCTTAAAAGGCAGGAAAATAATAAAAAATATTAGATTCAATTGATGAAGTACAAAATTATATTTTTATTTATCAAAAGATGCAATTTTATCTCTTGTATTAAACATATGAATACTTTTTCCTTGTAATGATAAGTTAACTTCATTGCATTTGATACGAATATCTGCCAGATATGCAAGTTTTATCATCCATTAAGGATTTGTTAAACGTACAAAATATTGTCCTGAATTATTTTATGCCTTCGCGACAAATAATTCACTTCGAAGTTTATAAGTCTTAATAATCCTCTGGATGGTCATCTAAGTTCTCACTTTCACGTCTTCATCCATAACATTTTTAAAATTTGTGGTTGGTCACCAGTGCCTGCCTATGCAAAATACTCTTATAACACCTTTCATCTTTCCTACCATTGCTCGAGCACCATCTGTACAAATGTTAACACATTCCGATCCGCTGGGTTCCGCCCCGAGTTTTGCGATGGGCCAAGCGATTTCGCGAAATAAATAGCAAAAGTTCTTCAGTTAAATCGATGTAACTCTGATACCATTTAAGTTACGTCAATATTTTTTTTGTTGCGTTCAGAAAGGTTATATCTATGTAAAAAAAATGATAATTCAGAACTTCTCAAAGTGTGGTCTGCGTATCAAAACATCAGCGCCAACGATGACTCGAAAACGCGTCCCCCGTACTTCTACGTTGGCCCGCGAAGACGCGTTTTCGAGTCACCCGGACCGCAACGTGCACTTCTCCCAACCTATCCCTTGATTTGTAATCTAATCATTAATACAGTTAAATATATCTTCTCCTGTAGTTTGTTCATGTAAATATACGCACATGAGTATATCTTCTTCAATACATTTATCATATGTGTAACGAACAAATACTAGTAGTACAGCTAGTCCTGCGACATCTGTAGATTCATCCATTTGCAATGCATATTCACTCCAAAGTCCAAGACGATAAATTAACTCTTTCTCTAAGCTAGTAGAAAGATCTTTAATGTCATGTCTTTCTCACATGGCTTAATAAGTGTCTCTCCAATCTCTTTAAATGTGTTGCAGTGTATAAAACCTTTCCAAATTGTCACAGAACACCTATTTAAGTTCAGTGGAACACTGGTGTTCCTCGGAATATAGTTTGGAAACTCTGATATATCGCAAAATAACTTTCTATGGCGGAAGACATTGAATACGTCTTCGAATCCTTGAAATTGCCGTCCGCTGGAACCTTGACCACTTTCGTCTGGCGATGATAGCTTTATTTTCGCGTGCAACGCGGAACTATCACAAAAGAAACATAACGAACTGACTAATTTAATTTTTCAGTTTTTAATAAATGAAAATATTAAAAAATACGGAAACGTATTCAAAACAAATTACTGAAATTAATTTTGACGTTTAGCGAATGCGGAATGGAAATTTAAACACAAATGTCAGTCGCATTTCGCTAATCGCCGTAATGATTTTTATTTATACTAAAATAAAATAAATAAAAAGAAAATATCTCATCTCTATATATATATATATTCATATAAGGTAATTTTGATTATAATTAGTCGGTATAAAATGTCGGTGTTTGGTTAACCAAGTGTGAATGAACGGTTTATTTATCGCCAGGAATTTCTTTTCTTCGTCAAAGCGACGTGGATAAGTAATTCTTGAGGATCGCTGAACCAAAACCAAACTTGGCCTATGAATCACCATTGGCGACTGCTCCCTGTCAATAATGCAACAACGCTACATTTGCAAATAGAAAAGAGACAATTATCCGCAGATATTGCAAGCGAATATACTGCAAACATATATTCTAGTTAAACTAGATATAATGTTAATACGCAATATGTTGGCTGAGCCTATTTTATTTTCATCGGATATCCATTAAATCGATAATAAACGTATTCATTAGATCGGTGTCATAAATTTTATTACGCCGAGGATTTTTATTATAGTATTAAACAGATCAAATTAAATGTTTTGAAATACAAAACAATAATATCAATACATACAAGACGTATTAAAGTCGATTATTTCATTTAACAAATATTTTACATTTTTTATAATGAAATTCTTTACGTATGTCAGTTAATTTTCATATTTTTTTCAATCAGAGTTTAAGGTTAGAATATTCCATCTAAATTATATATATATTGTAAATGTTCATCCATTATTGGAATTATTTTTTATATAATATCAAAATCGTTGATCATATTTGTTCGTGTTCTTTAAATTGTTAAATTAAGCTGTTTAATTCTATTGATTTCACCTTTAATTCTTCTTTAATTAAATTAAAGTGTAAGTTGTTAATTTTTGCAGTCAAATGGAATTTTAAAATGTTTAAATGTCTTTAAAAAAAATACTGTAGAAACTGTAGTTGAATTGAATCAAAATTAAAATAAAAAACACTTCAACAAGATAAATTTAATTTTCTTTAAAATACAGTGTGTATTTTAAATAATGTAAATTAATTATCAGTTAAATATTAGGTTTTTAAGTCGATTAATTCATAGTATCTAATTGGAACATTCCAATTCAATTAAATAAAATATATATTCTATATTTTATTTAATTGAATTGGAACATTCCAATTCAATTAAATAAAATATAGAATATATATTTTAATCTAACACTATCCTCCAATATATGATCTTATTTTACATGTTGTTGACATTAGATAATGTAATTAAAATCAGTTTTAAATTAGAATAAGAAAGCCTTTTTAATTAAAACTACTGCAGATGATTTTTAATTAAAAATGATGTGGAAGCTCCTAAATCAGCCATAGCCAAACGTTGGCACGCGGACCACTTATGGCATAATTTAAGGATTTTGATACTGATACAATAAAAGTAAAAAGGATTTTGAAAATGAAGGGATGGAATTTGGATTTTTATGAATGAAAATTTCAATGATAAATCTGAATTTTACGATGACAATGGTTTGACAAATTAGACAAATACAAAAAGTTTGTTATATGTAGGATTTATATTAAAATATTTATTACACAACAACGAATATAAATAAATAAACGAAAGCTGAAAGATAATAGAATATATTAAATTTGATGAATTTTATCAAAAATGTACCCTAGAAGATATTTTCCTCCTCCTGTCCTAAATATTGCAGTCAAATCTAATTTTAAAATGTGAAAATATATCAAGTACTTTAAAAAATATTCAAAAAACGAAATAAAATTAAATTAAAAAATGAATAACAAGATAGATTTTTGTAAATAAAAATGGCTAGTTAAAAGAAAAAATGATAAGCTATTAAATCTTATATTTATGATTTTATTATTATATATTTATTTAGGCTTCCAAATGCTGATTTTCCTTTTTATTTGAATTAAAAAAAATAGGTCTGTTAGTATAAAAAAATTGAGACGTCGTGCAGGACTCTTATTTTATTTCTAGGCTTTACACAAAAATATCAGTAAATGGTGACAAAATAGAATATTGGAAAAAGGACTAAAAGTGGTGACTTTACTAAGCTATTCATCATCGTTTTTTTTTGAAAATATTTTGGATAAATATCTGAGAAAAGGGGAGATCTTTCAAAAGGGATTTAATATGAAAATCTACTTAATAAACGTGTTAATTTTATGCGTTTCTCAAAAACTAAATACTTATGACTTAAAGCTTGATTTCTTTCAGTTTTATTAGATCTGATCTAATAAGAGTTTAGATATAATTGAAGAGGAACCAATTCGAAGTCTGGCTACGACGTCAATTCATTACAACATTACGTATTTGAAAAATAAACAGAAACAGTGACCTTTGAGGCAAGCAAAAATAATATACGAGTAATTTATTGTATTGATTGTTATTTGAATGCAAATTTTTCATAATATTTGTATATGCACATAATGCCAAATTATCATAATTGCAGTATGCATTCTTGCATTGTGCAAGGCTTCACTATAGTGTGTTTTTTTTATAGTATCGTATTTCAATAATTACGTATGCTTATACGTTTTGTCCAAAAAATCAAAACAAGAAGAGCATCGTCCGACGGCGGCAAGGTCAGCGCGGACCTCGAGATCCACCCGATGGGAAACAGAACGAATCGCGCCATTGAAAGCCGCAAAGGTCAAAGCCGCCTGCAGACAATTGCGCTATATCCGGTCAAAAACGCTAATTCTTATACAACGCTCGTACGCTATTATCGCACTCGGCTACATTTACATACACGATATTATCATAACTACGTGCGCAATTTGTTCAGCCATCAACCGACCATATCAGCGAGCGATGGTCTCTCCGGCACGAGAGTGCAATGGGTCAAACGGTCTCCGCAGTCGAGGGACGAAGAAAGTCGAAAGTCTGTGTATGCTAAACTGCATCATAATTTCGGTTAAATGGTTAATGAGCTTGGCCCACATTCGAAACAGATTAAGATATAAGCCGTTGGTAATTGCCTGACGTGAGTGAGGAAACTGAATAGGGAAGGCTAGATAGCTCTAAGGATACATGTGTCTTCAACGTAGCTCGTTAAACTAGTTCTTTTATCACAATAGTAAGTAGCATAAATAATATAATTCCATTATTTTAAATAAATTATATTTATTCTCATTTTAAAGTGATTTAACCCTTTGATGAGTGAGTATTTATTAGTTTCACACATCCTGGGAATAAGCTAATTTTTCAACTTCTTTTAAATTTATTTTTTTTAAGAATATTATTTATTGATTGTTTGTTGTATTTGTGAGGTAAATTAAAATAAATCACTTTTTTCTCAATTTTTTTTACCGGAAAACTTTATTTCTTTTGCAATTCGATAATTTTTTGATCCATGAAATTTCTTCATCCAATTTTATTTACTATATATTCCCATGAAAACCATGTCCATGGTCCTCCATAAGGGGAATCATGCATATGGTCACGATCCTCAGAAATGAGGGAAAGTGGATTAATATCAAAATATAATAATATGTAATTGCTTCACGACTCAAAAAAAAAAAATATTTAGAAATATTTTTTTTTTATGTTTTTATGACAACTGCTATTGACTTTTTAGAATCATTCATGAAGATTTCTATGTAATTTGTGGCAAATAGCTTTTTATAGGAGATATATAAAAACATATATTTACGAATTTTTTTATATATTATTTAGAGATTTTTCACTCAAGCAAAATAAAAAATAATATTAATGAAAATTAAATTCTAGATATTATTCCTGCAAATCCATTTTATTGTATATAATACAAAAAATTATAACACTTTGTTCAAAATTATAAGCGTGGCATTAAAAATAATGCGACATCAGGTGTGACGTACATGTACGGCGATACTCTTCAAAGGGTTAAGTATATCGAACATGGACAATACGATAAAACCTCACAATTAGGTGTCTACATTTTTTCGCTCAACTTTACTATCCTATCATACTTCAATAAAATGTAAGTTAACCGCAACTGAGCTATGTTAGTATTCGGATAGATTAACCTTCCGGCGAAATCTAATAATTCTGTATGCCAGGGGATTTAGAAAACATATTTATTGTATTGCTTAAACAACCAAGTATCTAACCAAAAAAACATTGCAAAAGTTACAGCTAATCAAACGCGTAGTGTCGGCTGGCTTGTGAAATGCGTGCCCCGGACATTCGCAAAAACGCAAAAACACGTTCCCCGTAGGTAATGTGTATAAAAGAAAGAGGACCTTAAAATATCTTTATCGAAATTTTATTTGCGTGGGTAGTGCTTTGAATTGTTTTTATTATACCATTCATCCATCGTCAAATAAATAAAAAATACTGTTTAACAAGCTTTTATATTAAAAAAAATATGGAAATATTCCTTTGACGTTTATTTGAAGAGAATGAACGAAATTTATTTGAGAGATTTTCTAATTATTTAACTATTAATATCATTAAAAAGAAACACCGTCAGTTCTTGACTTCGTCATTCGATTATTCGCAAGAAAAGAAATAATCGTAAAAAGCATTTTTTTTTCAGGTTTAATCAAAGATTCCCTGGGTGTGTCAAATGATAGAAATAAGAAGATGTTGTCAATGGTCATCTTTGAATACAATCTATAATTATTGTTGAAAGAGTTAAATAACGTTTAAGAGGCTTTTTTACCTCCCATTACCAAAAGCATTCTACAGCTGATGGATGAAGGAAGTATTATTACATTCAAAGTGCATTATTTAAGATTTTCTTTAGGCGGAAACACAGAAAAATCAGATAATGTAATTTTGGAAACATCTATCATACAAAAAATATATCTTAGAAGAATGATCTACCGTAACGACGTTTTGTATAAATAGTATATGGAACAAACTGAAGAGATTGAGGAAGAACGAATTACAGAAAAAAATATAAAGGGTATAAGAAATACCAAATGGACATATTTACATATGAGAAAAACAAACCCCATCAATGCAGTCGCTGAGAAATCACAAGAAGTCACCAATGGATATAACTGTAATAAAAAAAAATGTATATTATTATTTACAATCATAAGACGAGAATTTACTGTGCAGTTCTAATGACTCAAAAATATAAATATGTCCTAATTTAATGGATCCTCAGAGATGAATTTGTTATACAATATTTTTAAAGGTTAATTGATCTGCTTGGTATTTTTTTAATTATATTTTACATGGATTTCTATATACACACTCAACTCTCTTTTTACGCGATAGATATGTTTCACCAAAAATTCTGTAAAAAATGGTAGAATTCATAAAATATTAAGGATTGATTCCATAAATTTAAAAAAATATTCATACATATGTATTTTATAAAAGGAAAAACAATACTGACGACAAATCTAATGTGTTTGTTTTTACTGTCGTTGATTTTCTTATCATTAGGAAATCTGTTATAAACTTGTGTTTTTTGTTTTACAAGTGGTTTATTCATTTTTTGATATTCAGCCATACATATCGGCAGGTACCGTTACAATTTTGAAGATCGTTCTAGGTTGAAATCATAAGTAAGAAAATGCTGTTCCATACTCTCAGCAAATTGCAAGCCCTCGTGAATTATAGCGACTCCTAGAGTATATTGTGATCTTTTATATTGTTTCTGGGAATCGTGTTATTACAAATAAATTATGTAAAAAATAGCATTTGTTCTTTCTATTGAACCGTATTATTTCAAAGCCGTGTAAAAATGAGTCGAGTTTTCTAAAATAGTGTGATAGAATTCATGGATATATTTAGATTATCACAATTATCAATTATGTACAGAATATAAGACAGACAACGTTAAGAATTTATTTAAAAATATGTAAAAGCTTCCAGATATTTTACCCAGTGATAAACAGTGAGTATAACGCAAACTGATTCTGTCAAAAAGCAACTCAAATTTGAAGACTTTTTATTAAATCCATACAAACAGTCTTTATTTCCTATGTAAGGATTTTTTGGAAACGTAGTTTCGTGTGTAGAATGGCCTATTTAGTGGAATATTTCAGCTACAATTTTTTTATCGTTTTATTTCATAAATATTTTTGTCTGTTATTATTATTTTTATTTCATTCCAGAGATTCCGTAAATTATGGGTATATAAAAAAATAAAATTATGCAATACACCACACTTTCACAAACTTTCAAAAAATATATAACGCCATAATTATGCTTAAAATAATAAAAATTATCATATTAATTAAAAAATCCTTTTTTTGATTTATTTTCAACTAGACGTCACAAAAGTTTTATTAATGGTATATGTTTAACCTATTCCAATGCCATATTTCAACTTTTCGCGGTCATACAACGGTCGATTTGACATGCAGAGTTTAAATTTAAATAATAATTTTCAACCCTCGTCAAGCCGATGACACGATTTGTTCCAAACATCAACGTTAATGAGGACAGCGCGCATATACGTCGCAGAAATCGGCAAAACCTCAACGTAAACAAAATTTATAAATAGATTAAAAAAGTTGAGATTGTCCAGAGACACGCCAAATGAAAATGAGAGACACTCCCTGAAAAAAAAAATCCACGAACTCCACTCCCCCATGACATTTCACGCGTGTATGCGTGCGGGCGGTGCTGAAATTTTTGAAATATTTCTGCAAGACGACCTCGCCTCCTGTGTGAAATCGATGATGACAAATATATTAGAGGTCGAGCTTGAGACCCCCCGATATGCCATTAAGTGGTGTAGGGTCACGCATCGCCTGCGACGTTGTCCGAGGTCGCAGGATCTCGATTTACGGATCTAGACAAATAAATCACATCTTGGAAAAGAGGGATGTTGTGTTGCCTGGGTTGCGTAAGCACGGTGCGTCACTCCGAACACAGCCAATGCAATATGCATTCTTATTTATTGCAACGCGGCAATAGCTAAGATTTGGCTGCATATCTAAGCAGTTTCAACATGCTAAACATAATATGTGTGTCAGTAAATTGTACTAATGGAGTATCAGTGTCACGGCGGACACAATGGCCGCATGGAGAAATGCAATATTTATTTTCACGTTATCGCTATTTGATATTGGTAATGTCTCGTACAATGCCACTGTGAAGCACCTCTGCACGTATGCATGACGCAATAAATGACGACGTAGTTTCAGAATATATATTTTATGCTGAATGTGATCATTAGATGGTATCGCATGAACGTGGAAATGCCGAGACTCCGAAGTATATCGCCTATTTTCGGAAATCTATAATATCCCTATATGTATACTGTGATTGTTTATAGATTTAAAATAATAGGGTATAAACCATCTATTCCAGTGGCTCTTAACCTTTTTGGAGGTATTAAACCCCACCAGTTTCATATGGGCGTTCACCGAACCCTTATATCATACGTCGTATCATTTTTCATAATATTGTACAATAAGTCGGGTGTGTGTTTTGTCCTCCGCCGAACCCGGGAGACTGACTCACCGAACCCCTGGGGTTCGTTCGAACCCAGGTTAAGAACCACTGATCTATTCTATTTTTTTACACATATTGTAGCAATGAAAATAAATTTTGTTAGATAAACTTCCGCTGAATATGAATCTGTTACTTTGATATATATTTTTTTTATTTAATTTATTTGTAAATATATCTCTAAGAAACTGAATTTATATCCATAATATTTTAGAGCTTTATTTCAGGCAGGATCACTGAATTAAAAATGTAATTCCAAGTGTGTAGGTCGGTTTTTTAAGAAAATTCGACCCTCCTATAGCGCTCTCTGCCATAGAGCGTATTATTTAAAATATGCGAATGGTAAAATGTTCGATATATTAATTTGGTTAAATTTACAAAATATAATTAAAAAAGCCTAACTTCAAATTTTTTACGAGTGCCTCAACGGCTTTACAGCCTTAACAGTTAACGAGAGGTTAACTGTTAATTTTCATGTAATGGCATTAAACTTATTTCCAGTTTATACGTTTATTAACGTTTCTAAGACTTCTTATTTTCTAATTAATTATATTTTTCAACTAGATGTTAATATTATGTAGAAAAAAAATAACCCACATTAATGAAATTTTTTGGATTTCTTTCCGGTTCATTAAAAAAAAAAACGAGTTTTTTGGTTTTTGTTCAGGTCCGAAAGATTACTTTTGTAATGCCATATTGGCGCTTTGAATTAGAAGAGAATGTAAAATAAAACATATTAACTGGTCCGTCAAGGCAGCTCAAAAGCAACCGCGTCGCCAGAAGGGGTCTCTCAGAGACCCCAAGCATTTCGAGTCAAGATATTGATGAATTCTTCATCAATATCTTTTTTTTTTTTTTTTTTTATTATTTATTTATTTAAAGACAATGCGTGATTGGCATTACAGAATGACCCAGTTCGCCAATCACGCATAACACATAATAATACATGAGAAAAATATATAACACAACAACAACATATATTACAATAAATTGAAGAAAAGAATTATAAAATTTCATATAGGATATCAACAAAACGGCTAGATTTGACATCGAATATATCCAATACATTCGGCCAAATGGTTGAGCAAAGTAATAGCTCTGGCTACCGGAGAGTTTCTCTGAGCGAGCTCTGTCCTCGCCTTGGCGGAAGAAAAAAAGCACACGTGAACGGGTTCGCTGATGGTAGTGAGGTGGCGCCCATAAGGACAACTCGCAAAGTACAGGTTATGTATTGCGCCAACCAATAGCTTGAAGAAGTGCTTTGCCGAGTAAATCGACCTTCTTTTCTCGAGGGTTACATACCTCAGGCAGCCCTGTACCCATGCGCTGGGGTATAAACTTGGGTAGAATCCAAACTCCCTCATGTAGAGATATTTAAGAAATTTCTTCTGTATCTTCTCTAATCTGAGGGAATTCGAGGCGTCATAAGGCGCCCATATAATGGAACTTGATTCGAGCAAGCTCCGGACCAATGCATCGTATAGCATATATCTTGACTTTTTTTTAAAAAAAAAAGGATTATACTAAGAATAAAAATAGTTATTCATGTTAGGCTTTATAATATGACTCGTAAATGTCTCACTGCAGACTGAGTTCTCGCTGTACGTGTAAATCGCACGTCTCACTTTTACTCGGCACTTCGTACCGGATGCGAGAGACAATGATTATTGGGAATATTTATTCTTTCGAATTTTTAGAACAATATACAAAAAGCTCCGGTGCGAGTGATTCATTTTTAAATGTCATATCAGCGCTTTAAATTTAAAGAGAATAAAAATAAAATAAAAACAAAAAACCAGAGCTGAACCGAAAAGAAATAATGCTCATTATATTTTTTAAATAAAAATAAAAATAATCACTTCGAAGTCAAAATAATTACCAAGAAGTCGACTTAAAAACTGAAAACTGACTGATATTTTTTTTAATTCATCCGGAACGAAAATCTAAAAACGGCTCAAACCCCGGAATAAAATATGAAGAATATCACGAGAAGTATATTTGTCACAAATTAATGGGATATTGCTACACTTGTTCTTGGCGTATCTTGACATTGGTAGCTATGTGTCGAATGTTTACTTTATTTTTGAGCTCGATGATTTTTATTTGTCAAAAAAAAATAATCAAAATTCACTCTACGACGCTTTGGCCTTCTTATTCGACGTATTATGACGTTGAGGAAGTAAAGATTGTGTAAATTGCATTTCAGAAAAGGAGAAATAAAGAGTCTCTGTTTGCACGGTTTTTTAAATAACACGACTATGTATAAAAAATAATAATAGTAAATATGATAAAATTACAAGAAAATTTTTAAACCTTTTTCACTCTGGTGGCCAGACGAATTGCACCAAAAGAATTTTTGGCAAAAAAATTAAAATACGTTTTATTCTATTTATTTAAAAAAAAAAGAATATTATTGAATGGGATATCAAACCCTATGTTTCTTATTCGTTTAACAAATGAGAATCTTTTTCTATATATTGGTAAAATATAATTAATGAGAGTAAAACTGTCAATAAAATTTTAGATAAAAAATTATAATATTTTTTCTGAGAAAAATATTGAATATATTCTTAGTTTGAGAAGATCAGTGATCAAATTTGCTTATGAACACTCTATTTGTAATATTTAAAATTAATTCCTTGTATATTTCTTTAACGCATTAGCAAAAGTAACGGTCCGTGCACGTGGCACGCGGATAACGATCCGCCGCCTTGCAAATTTTTCGCACTCGCTCATCTCGATGATGAATAATCTGATGGTGTTATGTTGCAGTCGACGAAAACTAAAAAAAAAAAAAACAGAATAAACAATAAAAAAAGAACAGTTACGACTTATTAAATAAATTACCCGCCATTAATAGCTCACCTTTAACTCGCGCACTTTTTCGCCGAGAGCGCTATACATTATGCAATAGTGTACTGTACTTTTTTTTAACAACCAACTTGCATATTTACTTTCTTGACTCGGTACATGTGAAAAAAGTATTCGTAAAACTCTAAAAAATTGCTATCAGTTAAATATGCGAATAACTGTTTGGTTTTTTTTTTCACTATGCTGTTTTCCTCCATCGCGGTTGATGTTTTAACTATAATTTTCATCAAATGGAAATTACTATCTTCCGTGACTGTGTATGAAAGCTTAATTAAGGCTAAGTTTAATTAACAGTTATGTTCTAACCAATACTGTCATTGAAGAATTATAGCATTACAATATTCCAGTCATAAACAACGTCCTATCTAATTATATCATAATACCGAAAAACAATTTTTAAACGCAAATAATTAGAACTATATACCTTGGCGGGTATTTATTGGCCTTTGCCAGTACTACCACCCACCTGCATAATAATATAATTGTGTCGCATTTATTTTTGCACGCCACCGTACCCATATCTGGCGTGACAATGCGTACTCGGCATGGCGGCGAAGCTACCCTAAATAAAATCCGATTATGGCAAAAGTTGAGTTAGGATAGTAGTAAAACCTCTTCAATTACTAGTCACGAACCTTCGTTCCATTACTTAATACTGTCACAGTAGTTAGCGAGTAAGAATTAAAACAAAATGGCGTCCGATGGCATGGCGGAATTGCGATGCTTCAAATTTACATATTAATATAAAAAAAAATATAGCATATATACGAATTCACGATGTTTATATTAAAATTTAACCCCTATAATTAAAAATTACTATGTATTACAAGTCAATGATTTCAAAAATATACAAATTTTATTTTGTGTTTTTATTTTGGTAAGCGAATGAAATAGTATTTTTTCACTGATCTAGAACGAGCTTCAAAATTCCGACGGGATCTGCAGATTTCTATCGTTGAAAAAAAATATAAGCTGATACGTCACGGCAGCTCAAAAACAACCGCGTCGTCCGAAGGGGTCTCTCAGAGACCCCAAGCATTTCAAGTCAATTCATGGTCGGTATTTTGGATTTTTTAACTCAACAATATGACAAGTAGAAGACACGCACACTTGACGATTTCCTGTCGCAGACTGAGCTCTCGCTGCACGTTTTATTCGAACTAGGTACATCGTACCGGATGTGAGCGAGATAAAACATCAGCAGCGAATATTGTTTTTTTTCGCAATTGCAAAGATTAAAGGTCAATGATTATTATTAACATTTATTCATTCGAATTTTTAGACATATACAAAAAGTTTGTGACATGTAGGATTTATATTAAAAATTTGGGGTCCCAAATACGGCACGGCTTGGTGGCTAACAGAATTTAAAAAAACACAAGACAGTAAAAACAAATTTAAGCTTCATTAGATTATTCTTGTTAGCTAGATAACACATTAAACTGATCGTTATAATTATTCTTTTTTGAATAAAATACTTATGTATGATAATATTTTATTTAATTTGTCAATTGAGTTCTCGTTGTTATTTTTTTTTCTACGATTTTCTATACCAGTGTTTCTCAAACTTTTTGATCCATGACTCTTTTTTGCATTTAAACTTGGGGTGGGGAAAAAACGATAATAAATTTCAATTCAATCAAAAATATGTATTTAAGTTGAGTTTATTATATTTTTGTCTAATTTTTTTCTCTCAAAATTCATGACAATTTAAATTAAATAAAGTGATATTTTATTTTTCTTTATTATTGTATTGTTTTGACACGAGTTTTCAAAATTTTCCAAAAAATCGAAAACACTGTGCTTTTAATGGAGTAAACGTTAACTAAATAAAATAAGTCAGTTTATTTCAATACAATTAATGAATCTACAACAATGATCAATTTTAATTAATATGATTACTATATAAAAAATGACTAGAGTTGACAAAACTCCTTTTAAAAAAAGTTAAAATACTGCACCAGAAGCTCCTCACGTCTGTCAACTATCCACTAATACAATCTCAATTTATATTCGTCATATCATCGTTAATATTATATCAATAAATGTAAGTTTGTATTATATTGAGTTTGGAATTTTTTATGATCCCAGAGATTTCTGGGTACAAAAGGTATATAATTTAGATTAAAAAAATATAAAAAATGGACAGTTAGGCTAATTACTAAGTTAGTAATAAACGTTAAAAGAGGGACTTTTATAAAACACTAACATGTGGTTTTATAATATTATAAATCAGATAAATCTAAGACAAAATATTTTTATTACCGCCAATTTTAGGGGTTTTGGTTTATCTTTATTATCCCTTACATTCATTTCCACTTCTAATATCGATTGTGTGCTTTTAACCACAAAAATATGTTTTTTTCCTTAGTTAACTAATATTTTGGTTAAATTTGTGCCATTTTTAACTTTAAGAGTTGACTTAAGAGAACAAAAATAAAGAGAAAATACGCTCCTGAATTTTTTAGACTATTTGACTTGGTCATCAATCATTAGTTTTGTCAGTATATTTTAATATCTTTGGAAACATTGAGACAAATGATAGAATTTTACTTTCACCCTACTCAAAACATAGATAATATTTCATCACTATAGATTTATAAATTAAATAGAATACAATACAATTTTAAACAAAATTGATAACATATTGATTAGATTCGAAATATTTTTATGACATCTTTTGATTATAAATATGTCAAGGCAAAATGATACATATAAGGAAAATCGCAATTTTGCTTAAAAACCGATTTCTAAATATTTCCTGATGAGAATTTCTAGATGATTTAATTTTTTTTCCGGGAAAAACACCTCTGGTTAATCCAATCGAATGCTGACCGCGATTAATAAATACGAAAACGAATTCCATGCATATATTTTATCAATTCATTCGTATAACTGAATGTATTAACAATTCTATAAGATTTCAGATATGTGTGACGACAATTAAAAAAACAACATATTATAAAAATAGCAACCGTTGAATTTATGACGGCAAACACAATGGCGAATATGACACGGTATTCGCGAACGTTTTTCCCATTAAAACACGTTACGACATGCCACATATCCATTTGCTTAATTAAAGTCGGTTAATTATTCCTATAAGATAATTGTTTATTGTGAACACGGAGAAGCGCGATTTCCAAATCTAATTACTTAGAGCTTTTTTTGCCGTGGAAGCTTTGAAGCAATCAGCGATACTTTGGAATATCGCATTTCGCTGTGCGAATTATGCGCGTCAATTAAATTGAATTATGACAAAAAAAGCATTACATTACACGTCGATAATTAAATTGAAAAAGGTTGCATAAACCTGGTGATTAAATCCGCGGCTAATCAGATTTTTTAACGCGGAAATTTTAAAACCCTTATTAATTCGCACAACTATATAAAATGATTACGCAGATAATTGTGTTTGGTCATTCGATTAATCATACAATTTGATGAGGAAGACCACTTTCGAATTGAATGGATCATCGCGATGGATTTAATGCAACGCAAGAGCACTAGGCTTTTTATTCCAAGGACACTGAGTCTTAAGGTTCGTCAATTGATGTTAAACAAGTTCCCTTTCAACAATAAAAGTGAAATATTGCTCGTAAATATTATGCATTTCCATTGAGGCATAACTATTGATGTTTGCCAATTATATCTTCGGTGCTGTTCTTATATGCAATTTTATTATTACAATAGGTCTTAAAAAATTTACGATTCTCCTTTAATGTGTAATTTTGTTGAACGAGAGGAAAACTGCTCATGGCCAAGCAGCTGTTATAAAACATATTCTTTTTTTTTTAATATTCTTTAAATTTTGTCCTAATATTTCATAATTATTTGGATATTTATTAGTATTTCGATCGAGACTGTTTCCTGGCCACGTTGGTGGTTTTATTCCAAGAATTATTGAATTATTAACCTTTTGTACTCCACTGTGCATACGTATTGGACAGCTATTATTTACCAGCAGCTCCACTGTCCACAACGTGTGGGACATTTTTTCTTTAATTATTTTACAAATTATTTTTAGCATTTCGGATATTTTTTTTTAACTGATAAGTCAGGAATATGTCCTAGAAGAGATAATAATTATTTTTCTTTGGATGAACCATTCAATTGTTTCTTGGAATGTGGAAAAAATATGTTCGGTGAAGGTATAATGTACACTTTCAACGATATTTAGTATCTGTTGAACTGTTACTGAGAGGATTATATTTGTAAGGTGTTTCAATATTTTGGATAACACACGTAGTTTTACATCCTGCGTGCTTATAGATAATTATATATAGTTATAAACAGGTTAATTTTTAACATTTATAGCCCAGAAAATGTCTCGAGCTAGGAAGATCTCCACTGTCAATGCATTTGAAAGCAATGATGTTAGGTTAGTTTAGGTTAGGTTAGGTTGGGTTGAGTTAGGTTAGATTAGGTTGGGTTAGGTTAGGTTACATAAGTAAATTGGATGAGATATTAGAACGACTGGAATTATCTGAAGAAAAACATTTCATTGGGTCAGATTCCAAAATAAAAAAAACCGAAATTAGCAGTTGGAAGAAAAATTTCATTTAGAAAAAAAGATACGTTGGTATTAGCTGTGAGAGATAAACGTATTGTAACTATACTAAGTACGAAGTATACATCATCATCCCAATCAGTGAGAAGGAGAATCAGAAGATCTCAACCTACCACCCAACCTGAACTTATTAGAAAGCCTATTGTAATTAATAATTACATAAAAAATATGGGTGGGGTAGACACGGCTGACCAATATGCGACGTCGTATTGTTTTATGAGAAAAACTATGAAATGGTGGAGGAAATTATTTTTTTGGGGGATGGAAACATCCATTGTTAATAAGAATTTATTATATATTATATACCGAATGCAAGAAAAGAAGGTAAGAAAACCACCAAACCATAAGAAGAATTTCGACAGAGATTGTTGATGGAGTTATTTGGAAATTTTCGTGCCGAGAAATCCAAACCGGCGCGTGCATCAACTAGTGATCAGGAACAGAGATTGGATGGTGTTCCCCATTTCATATATGTTGCCACAAAATACAAAGACTGTTTGGTATGTTCTGATCGCAATACACCTGGAAAAAGAAGAACAACATTTTTTTGCGATACGTGCGAGCGAAAACCATTTCTTCGTCCTGGAGAATGTTTAAAATATATCACGCACAATTTTTTTTAATTTGATCCAATAAATAAACGTCGCTAACAATAAAACAATTGATATTTTAAAACAAAAACCTGTTTACCGCTTTACAAAATTATCTTTTTATTTGAGAAAATTCTCTAAAAATTGCTGGAGCTGGTACAAACTTTTTGAAAAACCTTTGGAGTGCAAAGGGTTAATATCATGTGTGAATAAATCTAATTAAAAATTTGTATTAAATTCGAAATTTTGATACATTTTTCAGATATATATATACAACATTCCTGGATTATTTTGTTATGCTTCGAACTTGTAGATAAAATGAAATAAACAAATAATAAAATTACAAATATATATCAAAATTGCGCAAAAAGAGAGATTTAGCGTCATTTAAGATTTATATAAAATTTATTCATTGATAATCTTTAAGAATTCCAACACCTAAAAATTATTATCTCCATATAATTTTAAAAAAAATACAGTTCGATTTGTATATTCTCTATAGATTTTCAGCCATTTATGGAATTTATATGACAAGAAAATCAATTTTATTTGTATTTTGCAGATTTTTATTGACGAAAATCACATTTGGGTTCTTCTAATATATTTTGTTGTCAACCAAAGGGCATTGACTTTTATTTGAGTCGATGTTGAAGTCGATGCTTTTATCGCTTTATAGCAGAGAGTGTTATAGGAGGGTTGTATATGACCATTAAATATTATCTTATATTATTATACAGCTCGCTTAATTATTTGTTATTTTGCGCTGTAATAATTCTGCAGATGGACAAAAAAAAAATAAAGAAATTTAACAAAGCCGTCATCGTTCGGGTATTTAGCGAGAATTCTCCGAGCACACAAGAATCTCGTTCCATTTCACACCGGCCAATGTCACATCTGTGTCAACCGGTAATGGTTGCCGGCAACGAAAGTTTTTCGCCACGCCAATTTTCTGCACCGGCAGCCATACACGTCACAAATTATAAACCATTAAAACTGAGGCGACCGCAACGACGAGCCATTGCCGCTGCCTAACGAACCGATCGCCAGTCCAATCGTGTCAAAGTTTAAAATCAAACAGAATTTGATTCGCGTCATATGGCGCGAATGCGAAAGCGCGCCATATGGCGTTTTCAATTTTATTTCTGTGTACATACGTGGCTCCGAAATTAGCCGTGCCCTTGCAAGTTTTCGCATCGGAATTTTCCGCAAATAACTAGGTCGACCCAGTGAAAATTTTGAAACTGAATTTCACACGCCATTGTACATGGGTCTCTGAAACACGCACAACTGCACATATTGTCTGATATTTATGGGAAATGTTTCGACATTATCGATAGAAAAATAAACCCGTGAAGCATTCATTATATCTTTCGCCGTCTTAATAATCCGCTATTATTTACGATTGCATTGTGTTAATCCGCAGAAAGATAAAATGATTTTTTTGTCCACGAACAACAATGTAATAAATAATAAAAAAAAACACGTATTTAATTTAATTTAAATTAAATCATAGACATGTTTATGTTCAAAGGGGCAATAGACTTGAGCTATATAATAAAACTGCATAGTGCTGCAATTTTTTCTGCATTTTTCCAGATACCTGAACCGTATCTGGGAGGCGTCTCACTGAGAACGGAAGTCTCTCCGGACGCAACAATAGTTATTACTCACCATGTATTATAATTTATAGTCAATTTGTTTTAAAGACTTCAGAATAGCACCGAATTTTCTAGAAAATACATATAGCGAGCGAAAACATATGTATTATATTTTTATGTGCCCGTGTAACGCAATGAATGCAATAAATTACGGCAATGTACACGAATAGGGCGTTTGCGAATTTTATTTTTATTTTTGCACCATGAAAATATTATATAAAGAAGTAAAAGTCACTCGGTGTATGATATATTTAATCCGCATTATAATTAATCAGTTGTATTGTACGTGTATCATTGCTTCAATTAATTTAGTTGCGAATATGAATAGTACTTTTTTTTTTCATTAATATGTATACGATTTTTGATTCATTGCGGAATGTACAAAAAGTATAATAACTGTTCACTCTCGATGTATAGTGAAGGTTATTAGTTGTTTCAATAATGGATCTGATAAATATGACAAGTGATTGGAATCAACCTTTCCCGCAGTGATCTTACAATACAATTATTTTAATTAATCGAATAATATCACGATGCTCGAGAAAAAATTATAAACGTGATCGATACAGATGATTTTTTTAACAATAAAATTATGTAACGTTTATACATCTCGCTAAAAATTACAAATTGTATTATAACACTTGTCTCTGACGTATCTTGACATTGGTATCCATATTGGATCCTTATATTTATTATTGGCTATCGAAAACGTTTATGTGTTGAGAATTTTATCCAAAAATAATGCCGCTAAGATTGCGGAAATGCATCCTGTAATTTTTTCTTATACCCAAAGATAAAATAACGATGTTGTGCCATTGTCTCCACAATAAAGACTGCTGAAAGAGTTAATCGATCCGTTATAGCGGCTCTAAACCAACCGCGTCGTCAGATGGGGGGGTCTATTTAAGATAGAAAATATACCCCAAACATTTTAAGTCAAGATTGATGAAATCTTGACTTTTTTATTAAAAAATGGATTATTCTTAGAATAAAAATGGTATTAATTTATGATACGCACACCCGACGATGTCCGGCAGCAGACTGAGCCAAATTCTCGCGGCACGTCTCACTAGTATGCAATTCAATTGCACTTGGCATATTGTACCGGATGCGAGCCAGAAAAAAACATCGCGCCCCGTGACTACAGAAGCGAATATTGTTGTTTTTATTTTTTTTCACAATTGCGGACAATAAAAAATAATGATTATTTCTAATATTTATTCTTTAGATATTTTTATACAAATTCAAAAAGTTTGCGATTTGTCGGATTTATATTAACACTCAAGCACCTGCTGTTTTCAGGCGAAACTTACACCTAAACCCGCAACTTTTTATCGATCTTGCGATTTTGAGCGGCTCTGTTAAAAATGCTTAATAACTTTTTTCCTATTGGAGATAATTTAGTCAAAAAAAGTGTTATACGTATAGTATACCTTTATTAGATTATTAGAATATTTAGATAAGAAATAAAAATTTTCGAGCTGTAAAAATGATGATTTATTGAATTTAGACGATAAAAAACAAATACATAGATATATATTTATATATGTAGGTAATTTTAGCTTTGTAATAAAGGATGTGACGGGTTGTGCCACATAAATATTCCAAAAAAGTTATTTTGTTGAATGGATAAACAAAAATCTAAATTCGTTACAGTCGATGTGTAAGTACTGGAAAGTTTTTCGATCAAATAATCTATTATTTCAAGGACAGTTTTTAGCCATAAATAAATACATATGTCATATATTTTACAAAGGGCATGCAGAGCAATGAATGAAACTGTGTCGAGTCTTAAAACTTTAAAAGAAAGCCTTTTGTAGCGGAAAGCCTTTTGTAGTTGAAAGCCTTTATTGATAACATGTTTCGTGTGAACCCGCGTTAGTGCGGGAGCGGGTGTTTACCGTTTAAGAAAACTTCCGCACTAACGCGGGACCGGGTCCTTGAGTGTTAATAGAGTTATTCGAAAAAAATCAAAAACTTGGGGTCCCAAATATACCAAAGAGTACTTTGGGAGAAGAAAGATTAAATGATTCTTTATATGAAAGTTTGTGATAATTATTTTATAGTTTAGCGAGGCTTGGATACAATTAGATATTTCAGCATCCCGTCATTAAACTTAGACGGCCTGATTTAGAGGCGTTCGGTCCATAAATCTTGTTGATGGTTTTTACAGCGTTAGCAACGTTTAAGCAGTCCACTACAGTGATGAATATAATATTTATTAGTTTTTAGCTTTTATCACAGTTTTCCGTAATAATAAAATAATATTTGTAATAAAAAAAATAAAGCTGACAACACAACCAAAAATAAACACCCATTTCTTTCCGGATGACATATGAATGTGGTTTTTACTCTTAGTCGTATGAAAGATAATTTAATGAAGGTTTTTTCATTAAGATTCATGAAAAAATCGTTTAATGTAAATATAGGTTAGTGTTTCTCATACATATTTCTATATATAAATATGTTTATTGAAGGCGATCCCATCTTTTGTTTTCATAGTTTGGTGTCTAAATGTGGTATGGTCTGTATGTCCTTGATGAACTATGGTTCAGATCTATAATGCTCTTGCTTCTACAATTCAAATTGCCGCTTAAATAAATTATTTCAATTCATTCAATCGTTCTACGTTTTTTATGCTATGTTAGCACTTTTGACGCTTCATCTGTGGTGCATTTTCCCTTTGGTGTATAAGGCGCAGTATTATTAGCAGTATTCCCTTGAATTTAATTCACGCCAGTTATGGCACGTTTTTCAGGTGGCTATCCTAACGATCATATTTTGAACCATATGCACTGACTGTTCCGCAGACCATGATCCATGGATTCTGGCGCGAAGCTACCTTAAGGCAAAACAATGCAAGGGATCGGGGCCCTTGGCCTACAGCCCTGTAAGGGGCCCCTGATTTTTTTTTAAAATAATAAATATTTACAACATCGAGTTTGCTAATATCGATCATCGAGAAGCTTATAAAAATGAGAGAAGAAGCAATAAAAATTAATAAGATTAATTTTGTTTATCTTTCTGACATTTAACATGAATTAATGTGAAATTAATCAGGTTTCTAAAACAATGCTAATTGAGTAAAATAACGTTCGCCTAGAATGCACATAAATGTGTGTAATTGCGCCGACAGTGTCCGGTGCCTTTGAGGAGAACGTTAGTTGGGCCCCTTTACCCTGTTCTATAAAAAAAAGAATTTATGAAAAGGAATTAAGAGATTTTAATCCATTATTTTTAATTTAAGATGTTAAATAAATTAGTATTTATTATTTTTAAATTTTTCCCTCCTTGGCGTCTTTCGGCGCCACTAATCATCCGGCGCCTGTGTGCGCCGCACAATCTGATCCCATGGACAGAGCGCTCCTGCTTGGAGCTTCTCGAGTGCTAAATCTGCTACTGCGCTTCATAAAACTCAAAACTTCCGTCTCGCATCGAACCTTCGACTGTTCGCCTTGATCCAGACGGTAGCCTTTGACCTCCCCGTGGTACTGGATGTGAGTATGAGGAACGGGAGTCAATGGGGACGTCCCCTAGAGCAGACCACGCCCAGGAAAGCACCCGCGGGTCAGTTTGCCAGACAGGTCACTACGGTTTCTCCGTCCTCCGAAACTAGCGAAGGGTCCTTGGCGGAGTCCACAACCCCTGTTGTCAACCGTTGCCTTGGAGGAGCAAACGACTCCCAGTTGAACTCCGCGAGTCTAGATGATGAAAGTAGCTAATATCAAGTCTGATGCGTAGCCGGTAGTTCGCGATGCCAAGTGAAACATTTGAAGAGACATCTTAGCTCCGGCGGAGCAAACGAGAACATTCCGGTCTTAATTCGGCCCTATCGCAAGCTTCGTGGTGCTGGGCTGGAGAAGAGCGGGAAGGGAATCGACTCTGCGCTTCGTCACTGAGAAACAGGGCCTTATGTGGCCTAGTACCCGCAGGGCGTGGTGTGTGGTCGCTACCGACCACTTCAGGGTCCTCCTTTTCCCTAGTTGTAACAAGTCAACACCTCCAATGAACGTGAGTTTGGTGTGCTTATCTTTAGAGACATCCTTAATGTTCGCCGCCTTGATCTAGCGACTGGTCCACCTCAACGTGGGGCTAGATGTGAGTACATGGTAGAAGAGCAGACTGGCTTCGGGAAGCACTCGCGAGACGAAGTGCCAGGCGGGTCACTGCGACTTTGTAAACCAAAGGACTCCTCCGATTGGGGTCCTCCGTCTTCGGGCGTTGACGTGTCGGTGGGCGCTTCTAAGTAGGTGGTACTAGAGTTCTGCCAGCTGTGGAAGAGGCGCAAAAGACCCCTTCAGTCAACCCTCGCGTTTGGATTATGAAGGGCATGATAAGTCTGATGCAAATGCAATGTTGACAGCATAGCACGGCGGGCACGCGGGACATCTTTAGTGTTGTAAAAATTATACAAAACGTAGAAAATGTAGGTCTCTCGCATCGACAGCACTCATGGCGGTTTGATGCCAAGAGTATCTGCTGACGAGCAAGCTTCCTGGGTGATCTCCGACGAGAGGCCGGCTGGGGGTTCTACAGTGGTATGCTAGTCTGCGGTCTCAAGTCGGGGATGCTGAAGGCGGAGACTGCAGCCTTAACGTCGGTCAGCTTGTCTGAAGTTAGCAAATGATAGTTATACCGTGTCTATGAGATTGTCAAAGAAAGACGAGAGGAGAGTTTTTAGTCGTCATGGAAGTAACACAGGAGCGTGTTCACGCTGCAACTGTGGGCGGAAGTCTGCCTCGAGGTGACGCGCCTTTGTTGACAGATCGCAACACGAAAATAATAAGTTAATTGTTGCCATCGTGTGGAATAATCGCCACAGAGTGATAGATGGAAGGGCGTCGGAGTGACAACACAGCCCCATTCTGTCCACTGATGAACCTGCGGTGCCATGATAGGGAAGGGCAGCCGGTGGAACTTACCATCGGGAACGGATAAGCGGTACTATAATGGTGACTGTAGTGCCAGCACGGGGGGAACCCACTGCCTTAAAGGGTGGGCTGTTCCTGTGGCCTGGCTTTTGGCTTTTTCGTTCACCGCCTTGGTGATGTAGATCTCTATTTTGTCAACGTTTTCAAGATTATGAACGAGCAAATGTAATAATGACGATTTAACAATGCGGCCATGCAACACCGTGACGACGCACAAAACCTATGATGTATTTATAGACCTCCGCAGAAGTTGCAAGGTGTCACTCTCGGCGGTGACTAATGGCGATTGTCGATATCGCACAATCGCATTGGTCGGTGCACCCTGCGCACGAAGCCGACGGCGCCGACGGCCACTTCCGGTGGCGGGCCAGCGACAGCCTGCGCACGCGCAGATCTGCCCGGACCAGCCGCCATTAATCAGCGCAGCCAATGCTCAATCATTAATCCGCATCATGTCTCATTTGCGTAGTGCAGGGCCGACGCATTGCGCGCCCACCGTGCTCCGCCCCTGTCTGGAATTCGCAAATTGTTTAGCATACGATGAATAACAATGCAATTTTCACTTTCGTCCCGCCATAAATCGACTGGGCCGCGTCAGTCCAGGATTATGCGTCTGTCTGGCGGCGGAATGCACACATAAAAGTGTGTGCAAATGACATAAACCATTGTTTCTAGCCTTGTATCCAGCATCGGGATATGCACGAACGATGCTCGCGTTTCTATTACTGTACCAATCGAACTTCCCGATTATTAATATAGTCATAATGCCATATACACGAAGATAAATTCCCACGTGCGATTCAACAAATCTATAATTTATTATTGAAATGGAATTCAAATGGCGGCAATGGTTTCTAATTATTTCTGTGCGTCATAAGCCTAGTACATTTTAATAGTTCGTAGGCGTCCGGAACGGTAATTTGCGTAGCATAGTCACCTACAAACGACATCTGTCTCTCTGGCACGGGGCTTAATTACATAACATTCAATTGGGCCATAGAACAAAGGATCGATTCTGAATCTAACAAATTAATAAGTAACCTCAAGTCTATATCTAATGTAATCTAATCGAAAGTTTTATTCAAAAATCAAATTCAAACATATTTTGAAAACAACCTCAAATTTAGAGTAAAAGATTAATAAATCAAAACAACGGAAAAACAAGTTAATACATATCTTTTTAAATTTTATTATATAACAGTAAAGAACCGAAAAGAATTATAAAATCTCATATAAAATATCCAACATATTCGGCCAAGTGGTTGAGTAGAGTAATAACTCTGGTTACCGGAGAGCTTCTGAGAGCATCTGTCCCGCATTTGGCGGAAGAAAAAGCACACGCGAACGTGCTCGATGGTAGTGAGGTGGCACCCATAAGGGCAACTCGCACAGCACAAGGGGTTGTACTGCGCCAAATAAAGGGCTTTGCCTAGTATTTTTTTTTTGTTTTAGGGTATAAACTTGGGTAGAATCTAAACTCCCTCATGTAGAGATATGTAATCAATTTCTTCTGTATCTAATATTCTAATCTGAGGGAATTCGAGGCCACATAAGGCGCCCATATAATGGAACCTGATTCAAGCAAGCTTGCAAGGAAGAATACATGGTTCCTTATAATGATCAGTGTTTTAATTATTAATCTGTTTACATGTATTACTTTTGCTATTGGTTGGCGGACATCTAAAGCACAACTCAAAATGGAACCCAGTTTCAAATGGAAGGATTTTAGCTGAATAAGCATTTTTGAAGAACAACACGCAACAAAAATGTGATATTTATAGGGACATATCGAATATTCAGCAATGGTTCAAACAATTTTGACTAAATAAATACCAAATTAATAAGGTAGTGAGAGTGAAAAATGAGGTGATGCCTATTTAAGTTTAAGTAGAATATATTCGACTACATCAGTGGTTCTTAACGTGGGTTCGATCAAACCCCAAAGGGTTCGGTAAGTCAGTCTCTCGGGTTCGGTGGAGGTCAAAACACACACCCGACTTATTGTACGAATATTATGAAAAATGATACGACGTATGATATAAGGGTTCGGTGAACTCGCATATGAAACTGGTGGGGTTCAGTACCTCCAAAAAGGTTAAGAACCACTGGACTACATTTTACAAATAGCAGATACAGTCGGATACTCTTGTTTGAGAGTGCAAAAAATTTATAGAGATGTAAATAAATATGTACGAGTTTGAATATGTCAAGAATTAATAAAATTGGAAGAAAATGAAACATTTCTCCGAAATTTTATGATAGGAAATCTCCTGGACAGGAAGTATAGTGGCAAGAATAGTGACTTTCTAAATGACATGTACCATTGGCAACGTCGAGACTGAATCTAATGGTCAAAAATGTCCTTTTGTCTATATGGTGGGATTGTAAAATTCCTCAGACTCAGCGGTAAGACATTGCCGAGTCATGTGTATACCATTTACCCATCATGTTGATCCAAAATGATTGAAAAATCCAATATATTGACCAAATTGTAAAGCAAATCATGAAAAGCTATTTTTATTCGTAGAATAATCCATTTGAAAAAATGAAGAATTCATCTATATCTTGACTTTAAATGCTCGGGATCCTCGAGAGACCCCTTCGGACGATTCGGTTGTTTTCGAGCAGCCGCGATGGATGGGTTTAAGAAGCAATTTATGGAAAAAGATCCATAATTAATAAAGAAAACATTTTTTTAACACAATAATGCGAGATCTTATACGTCTAAAATTACATTGATGAAATGAAAACGTGTCTTGATGGATATTTTTCAACCAAATCGAAAGAATTTTGTGCAAATCAAATTACTAGAAACTTAGAGCTTTCCGGCTAATATATAATTAATAATTAATTTAGTAATATACTTCTATATATTTTTTACATATATATGATTTTATACATATTTCAAATGATAATTAAATCGATGACATAAATCTGAAGAAATGGTTGATTTAAATCTTTGAAGAGAGCTAGAGTGTTAAAGGCGTAAATAAAAACTATCCAATACTAAGCAGATAATTTTTTACTGTAACACATATTTAACAGGACGTTTATAAATTAGGTGATTTGTAAAAAAATGATAGAATAACGAACGGCGATAACGAGGAAGACATCAAAAGAATGATACTATTTTCAAGGATCGTAGGATAGTTGTCGAAGAATACTTCAAGCTCTATAAAATACTGAGATACAAAATACAACATCATTAGCACATATTTTTCCATGCAATAATTTTATGATTATTAAGAGATTATTTTAAAATTTAAATGCAATTGAAAAAATTGCTTCGTTTCCTCTCGATTTTTTTATATCTTCTATAAAATATTTAAAATAAATATTCCATTTAGTATAAATGCAACAGATTAAAATAGAATGATTAAAAAAAATGCGTTTTTTCAAAGATAATTTTGTTGTATTGGCCGGATATTAAAAATTATGAATTAATTGATTTACATGGTGATCCTTAGAAGCGATTCTCGAGCAGATTAATTATTTTTTTCGGCATGTTCCGCACCATATGTCGATTGTATGATTGCCGTTTGTTACACATCGGGAAGTCGGTCCATCTAAGGTCAACCGCATTCGGACAGAGGACCGGCCCGGAGTGCTATCCCCGCCGGTAATTAAATTCTAATCAAGAAGCTCATTGTTACTGGATCAGGAAACGAATGAATGGCGACGAATTTGGTATTCATCCTGATTCATTCATGTTGTATTGGCCTGCTCTCGAGGCCATGCCCGTTCACTATCGGGCAGATGCAATTACCGTGCGGATTGTGCGAGCGATCTGCACAACTGAATAGATCCGCTGACGACGAGACAATTTTCGGACGACGTGGAAGTAGAAAAAAAACTGTCGTCATCGTTGCGGCTGAGGGAAATGGACAATTTTAAAAGATCGAATTTCGCTATGCTATTTGATACTCGTTTCGGTTCAAGGCGATTATCAAAAGTGCACGTTTGATTTATGGCTTGGACTTAATCCGAATGTCAAATAATATCGAAAATATCAACATATTTTATTTTGAGAATAGAGACAAAGTTTTACAAGAAAAATTTCTCACACAATACAAACAGAGCACTGTACATTATGAAAGTGGGATAAGTCCAATATATTTTGTACTAATAAATTATGTTTTTGTATTTATACAAATATTTAGAATGCTACCGTGAGGGCTTGGGAACCAAAAGAGGTATTCACAACGTTCAAATACTAAGTGCTGTTACAGTACTCTCGCCATGTTATTGTGATTATTTACATGAGGACGTCTTACAAAATTATAGATGTGTTAAAATCGTCTACCATCTTCGAAAAGGCTCTTAATATACAGTCGAAATAAAAGATAAGACATCGAACGTTATTGATTTCCATTGAGGTGGTAGTCAAAATTGCATTTTGTCCTCGATGATCTTTCATTTTGTCGAAGAACTGCCAAATAAAGTAGCAGGGATCAAAATTAGTGGAGTCTGGCTCAATAGCTTATGGTATTCCAATGATACGGTGTTCTAGCAGTAACTATCTAAGACTAAACTTGCCAAGTAGAAGATCTTCCGTTAAAAAAAATATCATTGGTATAATCTTCTTCACAAGAAGCGTAGACCATCGTGGATGAAAACGTGGAAGGTAAACACTGGTTGAAAAGAAAAAAAGCTGACATTGCTGTTCAATATTGCAACTGAATAGAATGAAAAGGTTCGGAATTGTTTTAGCTCGGAAAATTAATGTAGAAAAGTCTACACTAGCTGATCACCTACGTCCGAAAACAGTCAAGGCAGCTGAGGAAGAAGAAGTTTCGTAGTCTTCGTCTCAGAAGAATTGTATGTCAAAGTAAGAAACTAGAACTCGAGATCTATATCGAGTCTGGTATACTTCATTTTTACATAAGGCGTAGTAAGGATGTCTGGATCATGAAGAAAAAAATGTGGAAAAAAATTGTTTCTTTCACACCAACGTTTCTGTACGTGAAGAACTGAGGAACAAAAAAGATGATCTTCCGGTGCCTGTGTGCGCCGCACAATCTGAACATATGGACAACGCGCCCCTGCTCTAGAGAGTCACAATCAAGAGTATACGGGTGAAGAATGGAGACGATCCTCAGCCATGCGAGTGATGACTTATGAAGAAGAATTGATTATAAGTTATAATTCTTCAACAGAGTTACATACAGGGATATAAGTCGATCTTCTCCATAAGAATCATCACGAAGAATCTCAAGCTAGCTGTCGCTTGTTTTTGTGATCTTAATCATTGTTTTTACTCAATCTATTCATTTTAATCACTGAACCTTTCTTGGATCCCAAAACACTACTATCCTATTTAACGTAGCAAGCTGAATGTTAAGCACAATTTCTCTTAACCATAGCAATTTATTGGCCTGTTTTAAGTTAATGGAGATTCCTTAGATCTTGGCTTAAAATCTTGATCTTACCAGGTGTGATCCTTTCTAAAGTGCATCTTTTATAAAATCTATTTTTTGTTCTTTAATCTCAAAGAAATTTACATAATTATGTCCAGAAGGCGAATAAATTTGCAAATGCAAAAATATAGCTATACATTGAATTTTCTTTGTAACGAATAGATACAGCAGTCTTATTTTTATTTCTCCTGCTACATTTTGGGCAGTCAAGATTTGATTTTATGAAGGGATCATATATTAGAGGTGTCGAGAAGTTCAGAACGATATTTACCCGAATATAGAATGTTGACCTGATTTAAGCTTTAAGATCCCAGGTCCTTCTGTATGTGCGAATAGAAGTGTGGAAGCTTAAGGGAGGAAGGACGATCACGCATCTAAAAGCCTTCAAGATGTAAATAAATTGAAAGGAGTCAGCAGTTGAAAGAATCGTGTCACAAATGTTAAGTCGATATTGGGTACCCCAAGTTTTTTCTCGAATACTCTTTTAATATAAACGCTACATGTCACAAACTTTTTGTATTTGTCCAAAAAAGTCTAAAAAATAAATATTATAAATAATCATTGCCCTTTATTGTCAGCAATAGCTAAAAAAAACTAACAATATTCATTGCTGTTGCCAATCGAGCGATGTTTTTTTTCACTCGAATCTGGTACGATGTGCCAAGTGCGAGTGAAATCGTGCAATTGACACGTGCGGCGAGAGCTCAGTGTGCGACGAGATATCGCCGAGAGCATCGTCATTTACGCGTCATATTTGTTAGTTAAAAATCAAATAATCGATAATATTGTCCGGACACGGTGATCCGGACAGATCCGAAGCGCCGATTGGCGTCGGACACCGCAGCCGCCATTGACTCATACAATAAAAATGATAACTCTAGTTGTTCTGTTGCAAAACTCCTACTAGTTCCCCAGATGTCTTGACCCAAATATCTCGCAAATTACCTCGCGGCTACAGCCACGTCGCTTGCATCCATATCGCTCTGAGCACGTCGCATTATCACCTACAGCCCTGTCATTTGTCAGCCGAATAAATGATAAATTGACCTCCGATACTATCTTAAGTGATTATTTATCGGATTCCGGTGAAAAGGGCCAGGGGCCAAATGTCTCGGCTCTATTGATATTTAACTGCCATTTAATGGACGGTTAGAAACGAGAGATTGCATACGTACATGTATTTATAAAGCCGACTGTGATGCACGACTCGGAGCCATTAGCTCATTTTTTTATCAATTCAAATTAATATCATTCCTAAAATATTATTAATAAAAATATGAGCAATATCGTTCGATCGCAGTACAGACGGAGCTCGTTCAACAATGCTACAATTAGGCGAGTGAAATTGTTGCACAATTGTCCGGCGAATTATGTCAAATTAAATGCAACGTATTACGTTACGGTCATATATTATTAATCATCATCAGCGTGGTTATTGATATCGATACGATTGCCACACTGATTATAATTTGACTACGTTCGTTTAACCTTTTAATGACTGATGCCGGACAGTGAAATCCGACAATTCTCAAGCTCTGGAATGAGATCGATGAATAATAAATGCTCGGCACGATTTTCATGGGTACTTTGGATATAATTAGTTCTAAAAACTAAATCGTTTTTTGGAAGATGATAATAAATGTTAATGTAAGCGTTATCTGCTGCCACAGATGTTCCGTTACTGCTTCAGAGAATAAAACGTCCAAATTAAAGTTAGATCAATTGAATATTCGATATCAAGTGGAATTAATTAAATGCTTTTAATAATATATGCGGATGTTTATAATCTCGTCGAGTAATATATGTATTTATTATTTATCTGGACAATAATTCAAGAGTTAATTGGATATCTTACTTTCAGTTATTGAATTAAACTGGATTTTAACGGAGTTATTTAAAAAAAATATTAATTTTATTTAATGAATAATAGTAGTAGTCTTATAGCGCCAAGATAGTAATAACTTAATAAAAATCCACCTCATAAAGGACCATATCATTACAAAATTTAGGGTTAGGTTGTTTTTTAATTGTTATAAGTAAATCGATCTAAATCAATACGTCATTTTTTTATAATTTTAGTTTCTTCAGGTACGTTTATTATATTTTGTTGTCAACCAAAGGGCATTTATCTTTATTTCGCGTGACAATGTATTACATGTTTAAAAATGAAAGTATTAAAGTTTTGCTGATTTCTTTAATTTTTAAACAATTTTGTCACCCGAGATGACTTTAATTTTGTCACAAAAGTCGCTATAGAGCGCTAATAGCGCTATATAGCGCTAATCGGCTATAGAGCCGAGAGCGCTATAAGAGGTTTTACTCTATTTATTTCCCAATACTACCAGTTATTTACAATAAGCATGAATCTAAAAAAATACATTTTCCCAAAATTTAATAATTCTAAAAGTTTTGAGTTATTAATTGTTAATTAATTAAGTCTCATGAAGAGTTTTGAAAGAATTTTATTTTTCCATCAGTAAATAAAAATATAACAAATAACCAGACGAGAAGATGTCACTTTCATTTAGGAACCCAAAATATACTAAAGTATTTAATAAGTAAATATATAAAAATATTTCGGATTCGTTATTTAAAAATGAAAATGGTGTTGATAAGATACTCATTTTATAGTCATAAGCCAGAAATAACTAATCGAGTGATTCACAAGATGTTACAAATAAAGATCTCTTGTATTTTAAAACTCAAAGAATAGTAGAAAAGTTAGAAAAAAAAAACATTTCAATAAATTAACCAAGGAATGGATTTTAAAAAATAATTTAATAATAAAGGGTTATAAATTCAATCATTAATAAACATATATTAGTAGTTCTTTACTTAACCCATCCGTCAAAGCTACTCAAAAACAACCGTTTCGTCCGAAGGGGTTGTCCCCGTCTATCAGAGACTCCAAGCATTTCAAGTCAAGATATCAATATCTTGATATTTTTTAAAAATGGATTAATCTAAAAAAAAAATAGTTATTCGTGATTTGCTTCATAATTTAATCGATATTTTGATTTTTTAACTAATCAATGTGACGCATAACTGACAACACTCTCGGCGATGTCTCGCTGCAGACTCGCAGCACGTGTCATTTGCACGATTTCACTCGCATTCAGCACATCGTACCGGATGCGAGCAAGAAAAAACATCGCGCGCGTGGCAATAGCCACGAATATTGTTATTTTTATTATATTTTTCGCAATTGCAGACAATAAAGGACAAAGATATGTATGCTGATTAATAGTAAAGAGCTCCTTATTTATTTTTTGGGCAATAGTTTAAGTCAACTCAATACCTTGATACATTTTTTAGGCAATATTCATTAATTTTTAAATATAAAAATCATGTCTGAATTACGTGAGCGTGCTCGGACCACGCTTTGCATCATCCCAAGGCTGAGTTGCTACACATTTCTATTGAAAACAGTACAAAGAAGATCAATCAGACACGAGTCTGCAAACAAGATTCTGCGCTAATTGATGAGGTCTCGTTATTAGGGATAGACTGTCGATGCCTAACCCACTTTCTAGCCGTGAAAATTTCCACCGGTGACATCACCGGCGCATAGTCTCCGTTCAAGGACTGTTGCGAGAGTCCGGTCAGTATCCCAGATGCAATCTGTTATTACTACCGGTAGCACTTTTTTTTAATGGCAGTCCACAGACGGACGCAGGAATGCAAAAACAATGAAGTGTGTAATCACGAACCGTTCCTATCCGATCGACAATGATATGGTTAACAAACAGTGTCCAATCGGTCGGTATTGCGTTCGGCTGCAATCGCGCAATGCAAATACCGATACACGCTTATTATCCCTTCGCCAGGACGATAAACTTCAAATGCTGCAAATAATCAATTATCGCCGTTTACGATCTCGCCCATGTCATATAAATTTTTAGAAAACGATTATTTCTTACTTATTCGTAAAAGCCTTGTCATTAACGTATTTATTTATAAAGGAGTATATTATCTACATTATTGATATTCAATATTTTGATTAAATAAGTTGTAAGCTAGATAATGTCAACAACAACTATTAATACAAATAATATATTTAAATAAGTTGAAAAAACTAGCTTTCAAGAAAATCGTACGAAAGTGGTAAAAAAAATAGCACTAATTTTCATTTTTGAATTATAATGCATAGTAATCCAATGAAAATATATTTAAAAAAATACGAAATCATCCTCCGATTTTCTCAGTATTTTTTACGTGGTTTCATTACGACGTAAAATATAAGTTTATATTACGTTTTTGACGTATTATTTTACTACTCGTTAAGAAACGATATGTTTAAATGTGTCTGTAATTAATAATGCCATTACTTGTCAAAGTTAGTTCACTAAAGTGAATACTTTAATGATTCCGTATTTATTTAATCTGGTCAAATATTGGAAAGTGTTGAAAAAATAAATCTTTTTTTTAATAAGTCCTAAATAATGTTAGTTTTAGAGTTAATTTATAATATATATCCCCGAACCTCGTATAATATGGGTTCGATAGATTACTGTTGATGAATTAGGACAATTAAAAATTAATAAGATGTCAGATAGGACATAATAATACTAATACTACGTATTTATTCTAGTCCATGGACCAAGGAATAATCTCACTATTTAAAACGTTGAATATTCGATGATTATGGATCTATATAGAGACTATGAGAATTCAACAATTTCTATTCGAAATTGTGTAAAAATTGTTTCTGTATCTGTCAAAGAAATAAAACAATCCATTAAAAATATTTGCCGGAAAATCTAGTCATTGAGGAAAATGTAGTATAGTATTAGGTTGAGTCATAAATAACTTTCGATTCAGGTAGACAATTTCTATTGTTTGGACTTACTCGCAGTGAGTCATCCGATAAGGGGATTTTTGTTTTCACTATATATATAAGTGGGCTATCAGTCATTCGACAACTATTTAGTGTGATGGACGCTACAGTGGTGTTATTCCGAACAGTTAAGATAGAGAATCAAAAAGTGCATATTCGTCAAGTGATGCTTCGAGAATTCAAACAAGGCACTAGTGCTTGAAGGACGGCCGAAAAAATATGCAGTGTATACGGAGAAAGCCTGATAACCGATCAGGCAGATAGAAATTGGTTTGTAAAATTTAGTCTTTGAAAGATGAACTAAGGGCGAGTCTCCCTTCCGACTTCGATGACGACATTTTAAATGCGATATTGGAACCAAATCCACGTCAAGGAAGTTGACAGAGAGACTCAATACGTCACAACCTACAGTTTATCGCTACCTGGAAAATTTGGGGAAAGTTAAGCATATCGGTACCACATAATCTCAGTGACCGAATGTCTATTGCCACAAGTCTTCTCTCACGGCATAAAATCGAGCCTTGTTAGGACAGGATAATAACAGGTGATAAAAAATGGATCACCTATGAAAATATTGTCCGCAAAAGACAATGATTGGATATAGGGATCAACCACCCTTACCGGACCCTAAAGTCAATATTCAAGGCAAAAAACATTTTTATGTGGGGATGGTGGGATCGTCGAGGAATAATTAACTACGAGCTGATGAAGCACAACGAAACGATTACTAAAAAAACATTCAACAGCTGCAAAGAGTTTATAAAAACTACTAGAGAAGCGTCTTGCACTCGTTAATCGGAAAGGCGTTATAAATTACAACATTTTTAATAGAAAATGATCCATCAATGAAATAAAGTTTAAAGTTATACGGAATGCTTGGTCTTTTATCTTGAAACACATACAGATTTACATGATAAAAGCAGACAAACGTAGTTTTTTAAAGTTAACTCAAACAAATTTCGAGAGTCTTCCGATAGATAAAACTTTACAACAATCAAGGTATAAAAACAAGATGAACTTTGGATGACCTTTTTCTTTAAAAAGTCAAGATATTGATGAAGAATTCATCAACATCGTGACTTGAAATGCTTGGGGTATATTTTTTATCATAAATATAGTCCCTTCGGAGGACGCGGTTGTCTTCGAGCCACCGTGACGAATCGGTTTCAATATCATTTGAAACAGCATTTTTTAAAAGACCCGTTATAACTTCAAGTTAACAGCTACTAAGCGCAGATAGTACTCGGATGGATGACCATTCCGAAGAATTCTGACTGACGCTGGTCAGCAGAGGGATGGGCTGGAGGCTGACGACCTTCATTTCACAAAAATATAAGCTGGAAAGCGGGCTGCGGCGCTTTTCAAAATACAGAAAAAAGTTAAGGCAACGGGAAACCACTGCACTATATATTCCCATGAAAACTATGTCCATGGTGTCCTCATAAGGGAATCATTCGCATGGTCACGTTCTTTAGAAATGAGGGAAAGTGGATTAATATTTTATATAAAAAGAAAAAAAATAACAATAGTAACAGTAATGAAATTTAATCGCTTCACGACTTGAAAAGAGAAAAAAATAAAAATCAGATTAATCAATATAAATTTCCTATTCTTCATATTGTGATAATTTATTTAGAGCCAGTGTTAAGGCTTGTAGGTAACGTGTATATTATTTCGACAATGCAAGTTAACCACGACTGAGCTAAGTAGTAGTCAGATAGGTGTGCGACGAAAACTATGAATTCAGTTAATTCTTTATGACACTGACCAGGGGGTATGTAAGAGGAGGAGACTTATTACCTTCGCATGTTTTATAAGAAAAAATATTTATGTAGAAAGCTTGGAGCGTTGAAATTAATTAATTTAATGCCATCTATCCTTTGTTGAATAAATAATTATAAAACAAATAATATAAATTTCAATCAAACTGAAACAATATTAAACAAAAATAACCAGTCTCATTCCTCTTTCATCTTTATCGAATCTTTATTTGGATGAAAGACGCGCTTTAGAATCTTTCTGTTAGACCATCCATTCATCGTAGTCAAATAAATAAATACATCTAAATCTTTCCCGTTGAACATTTTCTCTCTCGAAGAATGAATCTTTGAATACAAAAAATTCAAGACCTTTGGATCCAAAAAGAATAAAGATGAGCACGCGTGTTATATATCAAATCAACAGAGGATAGGTAAGTTAACACTTCTTCCAATGCAATTTGTCTTATATAATATATAATATGATAATAATGCATTCTTAGCTAACAAAAAAAAACCAAGGCCCGCATGTTTAAATCCTTCTATTGATCGGAAAGGCAGATGTGGTAACGTTTGGACACTTTAGGTGGTCTATTGTGTCACATCAGATGCCCACAGATAAGTTTGCGTCGGGTCCATGCGACGGATCTGGCCCGAGCGACAATAGGTCACAGGCCGCAGCTGTCTTGCACTGAAAAAAATGCATTTTCGGTGTCGCAACGCAGACAATGGGTCGCAACAGACGGCTGGGCATCGAGCCGAGGACCCGGGTCCTTGCACCCGGTGACGCAACCAAATCGATGATTCAGCAGCGACGGCAGATCCTTATCTGCGTCGTCTTCAGGTGTCTTCATCCTCCAAGGCTGGATGACGCAACCGGCCTTCTGCCGCGGATATGTGACCGTGAGCCTCAGGTTTTGTTCACGGGGTTTTGTCCGCATGCCTCCATGTCTCGACACGTGTCTTTGTGCCGTGGACAAAAGGACCCGGCCAGATATTGCTTGACACATAATCAAACAAGTTTTAATGGCCGGCCATAAAATAACGAGCACTAAAACAATGATCGTTTCTCACGTTACGATCAAAGTATTAGGAAATCGATGAAAATTCGTTAAACACCACGATTGTTTCCAGTTATTCACGGAAGTGCGCAAATTTTAATAATAATTTATGGATTGTATCCAAAAATATTACGAATGAATAATTAACCGGTATGGACAAGTCGTGACCAGATTGATTAGTTCGGAGTCATGAAGAAATGCGGTTCTCATTGTCATTGATTAATTAAATTGTTTCGATTCAAAAACACAAATGACATTGACGTAATGAAAAACATGACATCCCACGGTTTTGACATTGCACGCAAACGAAATGATCAATTTTAATATTCAAAGAAAAGCAATTTTTTTCACGGACAATTGATGGATTTTCCACGTTTTGTGGCGAATTGTCAAAATTCAATTCATTCATATATAGTGATAATAAAAAAAGCCGACTTCACATGATGAATAACCAAAATTAACGAAATACGCAGCAACATAATCTATATTAATGTCTTGAATTATTATTTTCTACTTTCAGGGTTATGAAGAAAAATGTGAAAAGTTTAAAACTAAAACAGCTCAGATTTGCGTGTCTGATTTCTGTACTAGAAATGAAA